>PVJX010001266.1:0-39545 GCA_004027295.1 Dolichotis patagonum
ATTCCATGGGCAGAAAATCAGTGAGGGCATTCTTGAACCCAACAACACTATTAATTGGATTTAATCAACATTACAGACGGCTTCATCCAACAATAGCAGAACACACACACACACACACACACACACACACACAATCTTCTCCAGGTCAGTGGAATATTCATCCAGAGAGACTACATTATTGGTCATAAAATGCATCTTAATAAATGTAAAATGATCGAAATCATGTAATATCTACTCTCCTATAATGATAGAATTGAACTAGAAATAACAGAAAGATACCTGGGAAATACTGAAACATGAAAACTGCACACATTTCTAAATAATTCGTGGGTCAAAGAAGATATCTCAAAAGAAATCTTAAAATATGTTGCACTTAATGAAAATGAAAACATAACTAATCTGATTTTGGGGGGAATGCAGTGAAAGAAGTGCCCAGAGGAAAATCTACAGCATTGAATGCATAAATTAGAAAACAGGAAAGATCTAAAATCAGTAATCTAAGTTTTGACTTTAGAAAACTAGATAAAAAGAAGCAAGTTAAATCCAAAATAATAATAATAAGAAAAAATAATTAGGGAACTTGGTGATATAGCTCAAGTAGCAAAGCACTTGCTTAGCATGTACATGGCCATGAATTCAACCCCAGCCTACAAAATGATGATGATGATGATGATAACAATAATAATGGTTTGAGGGCATAGCTCAGTGGTATAGTGCTTGTCCAGTCTGCACAAAGCCATGGGTTTAATCCCTAGCACAGAAAATAGATGATGATGATGAGAAGGAGGAATAGAAGGATGTGAAGGAGAAGGAGGAGAACGATAATTAGAACAGAAATCAATGAAGTTCAAAATGAAAAATCAAAATAGAATATCAATTCTCTACAATCTCTTTCACAGGATAGAAGTTGGGGAAATATTTTTTAAACTCATTGTCTAAGGCAAGTGTTGCCTTAATATGGAAATAAAACAAAGACATTACAAGAGAATTACAGAACAGTATCTCACAAACACAGATGCATAAAGACTTAGCAAATACTAGCAAAGCAAAGGAATTCTACACCATGGCCAAGTAGGATTTATTGCATGTATTCAAGATTTGCTAAAATCAATGAATGTTATCTATCAAATCAACAAACTAAAAAAGAAAAAAAATCCCCATGATAATATCAATAGATATAAGAATTCAATTAATCCATAACCATTCAAGATATTCATTCATTCATTCAGTGCTCAGTAAAGTAGGGATAGAAGGATCTTCCTCAAATTGGTAAGAAATATCTACAAAAGTTTACAATTAACAATGTACTTAGGAGTTGACCAAAAAAACTGGAACCAATAAGTAACTTACAAGATGGTAGGATACAACATTGTACACAAAAGTCAGTAATTTTCTTCTGCTCCAGCAATGAACAGTGGCCTTGGAAATTAAGAACAAATGCCACTTACATTAGACACCAACAACTTAACAGGATATGTGTAAGATCTATGTGATTAAAACTATAAAGCTCTGAGGAACAAATTAATATTCATGGATGAGAAGATTCTATATTGTTCTTCTCAACTTGGCTGCTTATAGACATAATTGTGTTCCTTTATCCTTGGAGCATACATCTCAAGACATTTTCCCCAGCCACAGTGAATTTCTGAAACTATGAAAAACACAAGTTCTCCATATACTGTGTCTTTTCCTATATGCCTTTCAGTATTGCCATATAGTACCATATTAATTTGTCCTTCCATGTTTTATACCCTCCTCCTTTGCATTATTACTGTTGCACTTTAGGACCATTGTAAAGTAAAGTAAGAGTTCCTTGAACACACAAAGTATTATGTCATGACAGTTGATCTAACAACCAAGACAGCTACTGAGTGACCTATAGGTGGGTGTGACTATGATAAACAAAAGGATGATTCACATCCTAGGCAGGACAGAGTATAAAAATGAGAGATTTCATCACAGTACTTGGAATGGTGTGTGATTTAAAACTTATTATTTCTGGAACAATAATTCCAGAATTATTATTCCAGAAATAAATAATTTCTGAATTATTTATTTCTGGAATTCTCCATTTATATTTCTGGACTGCTACTGACTTGGGTAACTGAAACCATAGTGAGCAAAAGTGTGAAGAAGGAAGGACTACTGTATAATACAGTCTCAATAGAAGCCTCATAAGGTTATTTTGCAGATATCTACAAAGCAATTCTAAAGTTTAAATAGAGGGAAAAAAATACTCAGAATAGCCAGTACAATAATGAAAGAGAACAAACCTGGAGGCACTATTTGACTTCAACACTTACTATAAAGCTATAGTTATTAAGATAATATGGTATTGGAGAAAAAATAGACTGTAGTTATTAAGATAATATAGTATTGGAGAAAAAAATAGACAAATAGATCATTGGAATTGAATAGATGGCTCTAAAATAGGCCCATGTAAATATAACCAAATGATCTTTGACAAAAGATCAAATATAAGAGAATGGAGCAAATACTGTATTTTCAGGAAATAATGCCAGAACAACTGGACATCCTTATGGAAAAAACGAAATTGAATCTAGATATAGACTTTATACCCTGCATAAAAATGACATCAACATGGATTGCAGACAGAATTAGAAAACATCAAGCTGTAAAGCTCGTAGCAAATAAAGAAAAAAACCATGAGATAATCTTGTGACAATGCTGTTTTAGATAACAACAAAGGCCTAATCCATCAAGCAAATAACTCACAAATTGGACTTCATTACAATTAAAACTATCAAAACAATAAGTAGAAAAGCCACAGATTGGAAAAAATATATACAAACGACACATCTGATAAAAAATTGCTATCCAAAATATATGCAAAGAACTGTTACTCAACAATAACAAAACAAACAGCCTGATTTAAAAATGAACCTAAGGCCTTAAAACACACTTCACCAAATAAGATAAATGGATGGCAAAAATACAAAAAGATATTCTATATTCTATGTCATCAGGGAAATGCAAATTAAAACTACAATGAAATATTGCTAATATTTATTAGAATGGGTAGATCTCTAATACAACATCAAACGCTGGGGGAAAGGCATGGAACAAGAACTCTCATTCATTACTGATGGAAGTGCAGAAAAGGTACAGGGTTCAAAATGACTGAGGCAAGTTTTGATTTCAACAAAAAGTGAACTTACCTTTTAAAAAAGTCACTTGTCATTTAAAAAAAGACTATAGTAACTCTTCCAATAGGACATAGCATTGTTTAAAAAATAATTAGCTTTCCAAATCAATTGTTTAAAAATAGTTGTGTTGTTTTTCTTTTTGATGTTGGAGATTAAACCCAGGGCTTACCTATATTAGCCAAGGGCTAGAGCTAGAGTATTGAGCTCAGTATGTTAGCCACAAGAATAATATGAAGCCTTATATTAGCTTCCAAATGTACCTTCTAAATGTCCTGACTCTTGAAGGCTCATTAATAAGTGGTCTCATGCTCTTTGTACTAAACTTGGAGAAAAAATTATTCCCATCTGCAGTTACAAATGACTATACATGTGGTGGCCTATTATATGACAAGTACTATACTGTGGTTTTAGATGTGTGGTCTTGCTCTCACTATATGTCTGCAAAGTGAGTATTTCCCCAACTTTCCAGATGAGGAAACCAAAGTTCAGTAACTCATCCAGGTATTCAGTAATGAAATATATCTCAAGCCAATTCTTTTGTGGTATCAAAATCTACTGAACAGGAATACCAAAAGATTCTTCTGTCTCTATCTGCCAAGAGGGATGTTAAAGAGATTTGTCACCTTTTTAGAGTCTAGTTATCATTGTTTTCCTTCCTAAAAGAAGAGAGAAATGATACTTTGAAATGCCTATGTCCAGGATGTGGGAGGGTAAAATATATGTAACTTTAAGGGACATAGGTGCCTTGCTTTGCATGCTTAGAATGAAGTTTCATTAAACAGATAAAATAGCCTTTTTTTTTTTTCTTCTTGTACTGGAGATCAAACCCAGGATCTCGTGCATCCCAGGCGGCAAGGGCTCTATCACTGATCCACATCCCTAGCCCCAAGAGAATAGCTTTGAAGTGAATACCCTTTTCTTACATCTCTCCTCAGTATCAGCTTTATTCTGACTCTCTGGAGGCTGCAGGCTACATGCTTCATGGGCAGGAGAAATGAGAGCTCCAGACCTCAGCTCTGAGTGCTAGGGTATGCTGATGATTATACGGTCTCCTTGAGGTGGGAATGGATTGAAAACTACAGAAGAAAATAGCTTTTCCTTCTGGCTAATAGATGAGAAGAGTCACCCCATCACATCAAAGGTACCCATGTTCATCTGCCAACAATGGGGCTGTGGCCATCCATCTGCAATGTCACCAGCTCGGCAGCCCAGTCAGCCACATCTGGAAAAGTTAAGTGAGCTGCAGAGTTGACACATGTTAAGGAATGTTTTCAGCACAGCATATTGACAACAGACAGTTTTCTTCCAATTTGCATCAAACCAATAAGTTGTTTGAAAGTTAACAATTCAAAGTTTAGTAAGTCAGTGAGGATACTCTCCACATTCTACTCCTAATTGCAATTCTTTGAAAAGGTGTAGAAGGGATAATAAGATTTATAAACTGAATAACCCTAATCTCGGGAAAATGGGGAAGTGACCCACACAGGACCCACCATGTGTATTCTGGCAAGACACAGGCTTTAGGGACCCTCTCAACAGAGCTTATCACACTGGACACTTTGCTGCCTACCTTTTGAGTGTCTGAACACCCAAGTGTGAGCACGTATACTCTTTAAATGACAGACAGCAGGCCAGCCAGTGTCCCCATGGCTTCTTTGGTGTTTTCAATTTTGTATGTCTCAATTTCTAACCAGCCTTTTAAAACAGGAATCATATCTTAATGCTTTCTTTCTATTTTTGTAGTTTTGGTAGTTTTGAGCAAGAACCCATATGGAAGGCACTTCAGAGGAAACCTCATTTATTCTAGTTTGGTGTAAGAAATGACCATCATATTTACATAAGGATGAAGAAGTAGAAAGACAATCCTTAGTAGCTCTAATCTTTGTCTTCTACAAGCATCTCAACTCAGGGTAAAAAATTCTGTTGTATTTTATATCTTTCTCAAATGTCATTCTTTCATGGATGTTTCCTGTTGGAATACAGTACTGGTTTGGAGATGGATGTGGGAATTGAATCTAGAGCCTTTGCACTGAGCTACATTCTCGGTCCTTTTAAAAATTTTTATTTTGAGCCAGGGTCTCACTAAATTGCTAAGTTAACCAGGCTGGGCTTTATCTTGCAGTGCTCTTGCTTCAGTGGTATATTGTTTAAATTATTAAGTATGCTATCTACACAGGTCTCAAAGGATTTCCTTTAGGACATTTGAGAAAAGAAAAGGAATTTTGGAACAGGGACAAAAGTAATTGCTTTGCCCTTCTACAAAAGCTCTAACTCTAGGGCCAGCTCCATGGCACATGTAGCTATTCTCAGGTAGGTCTGTATACAAAACATCCTTACTCAAGACATAGACCGCCTCCCTCCTTTTTTTTTTATCTGAAAAGTTTTCTTTTGATAGAAAATATTTACATTTGGGTCACTGGCTCACAGACATCTTCCCAGCCCCACGAATGGCTGAAGAAGCTCTGGTTTGTCACCTTTCTTTTGCTAATGGATACTGTTGAGATTTTAATATTTATTCTCCACATCAGTAGCAGAGTGGTTCTATTGTGGACTCTGGTCAGACAGCCTGGGTGTGTGGCTGACTCTTCTCCTTACTATGTTATCTTGGGCAACTTAGAAAACAGAAAACAAAATGAAACTAAAACTGAAAAACAGGAAAATCCAAAAAAGCCCAACCCTTTCTTTTACACAAGGCTGAAAATTAAATGATAGAATATGTTTGCAGCCCTCAGAAAGTATATGCTATTGTTATTATTTATGTTATGTGAGGGGCCCAGGCAGAGGCTTTATGTAATGTCTGGCATTGGTTTCTACACAGAACAAATGGGCTCAGTCTCATCATCCAAAAGCTCTCCATCCTTGGCTTGGAGCAGTAAGTTGTTGCTTGAATAACAGCATAGAGGGCAGAGCTGTACCAGCGGTAACCTGGGGGATCCCCTGGGTTATTTGCCTCTGGAAAGGAGGAAGCTGGCCGACAGCTCCCACTTCCCACCTGGTGGTGGAGCTCACAGTGGGTGCTGCAGCTCTGCTCTCTCACCGGTGATCCAGCAACTGCAGGCTCTGGATCTGTTGTCATTGGCTCAGCTAAAACCCGCACTTCCAGTTTTCACACTATCTCTAAACGTTTCATTCGAAAGGCTTTCCTATTTAATATCAAACAAGTGGGAAAAAAATTTTACCGGCTCATTAGCGCAGTGCCAGACTTCCACTGGGATATGGCGGCAACTGGAGCTCAGCTGCATGGAGACCTCAGTAGGATTTCTCAAATGGCTGAATGGAGAGCAATACATCAGCCTCCTGAAATCTCACATGCCATTTGGTTTAAATATTAAAGTTCCTTTGAGGTTAAGTAAGTATTAGAACCAGAAGGAAGGCAGGTTTACAATCTGTGAGCCTGGGACCCACATGCTCCAACTGTCACACATCTTTTCAGCAAGAGGGGTCATTGTAGCCACAAATCTCCCCAACTCCATTTACCAATCAGAAATGGACTTGCACATTGTCATCAACCTTTGTTCACAGTCTAGACTCACAGACTGTCCAAAAGGAACATAAGACAAGTCACAAGTGGGAGGACTTATCATTGTACACTCTCTAGTGGTTACACTTTTTTATAAAAAAAGTAAAAAGAACAGGTGAAACAAATTTTAATGAAGTATTCTATTTAACCAAATATATCTACAATATTTTCATTTCATCATGCTATCAATATGAAAGTGATGAGATTTTTACTTTTTTGTGCTATGTTGCACACTAGTGCACAGTTTATATTTAGAGCACACCTCCATCAGGGTCAGCCACCTTTCAAATGCTCAGTAGCTACTGTATTGGACAAGACAGGCCTAGATTCTGGACTCAGTTCATTCCATACATTATACTACATCGCAAAGTAGCGGGCCAGTGGTGAAAACACCCAGTGGAGCCTGAGGAAGGGTCTCAAGAGGCTGAAAGAGTTTGGAGGACACTGTGAAACAGAATCTGTCACCACAGTTCCTTTTGAAGTGCATTTGTTTGCAATAACTTTTATAAACATCATTCCCTCTCTTCTCTTTGTTTCACAGTTTGGGGACCCAATTTATCTCTGACGGAGGAGAGTATTATTTTCTCAGCTGCAAATCATGTTAATTGGGCAGCAGATAGATAGGAATGTGGAGTAAACAGTCCTAGTACCTCTAATGCTTTTGATGACTTTTCCAGCCCCATACTGTAGGTACTGTATTGAAGTGGGACAGCCCCCTCTTCCTGCTAACAGTGGCAAGGACCTGTCTACTGCAGGGAGGTAGGGTCAAGAAATGTGAGCTTATTTTAAAGTTCTGCTTCTTGTTATTTGTTTGTGGTTGACTTTTAGATAACTGGGATCCTTGGTCATGGCAGGATATTGGGAATCTTCTGAGAAAAGTCTGGCTTGGGAGGTCTTTGCCATACAGAATGGCATTTGGCTAAAGTACCAATTTCTTGTCAAGGAGTCATTGTACCATTGATTTTGCTTCTGTAACACATCTAGTATTAAAGCATTACATCACAGGATACCTAATCAAGACTAAGGAACAGTGAGAGGTCTGTTTGTCTTTTCTAAAGTAGGAAGAAAGGAATTGTAAAGAAGAGGGAGAGGGGAATAACATAATGCCAACTTGATTTGAGTTGATCAGTGTTAAGAATAAATTGCTATATAAATTGAAGAGCCAGACTTGGTCTCCATAAAACTATCCTACCTTGTACCCACTGGAACATCTTCTTAAAACCCAAGGGTAGGTGTAGTGTGGCTTGAAGCCTACTTGAAGCATACCAACCTTTTCACTAACGTCTTAGAATTCTTTTCTTCAGAGTTCTCAGTATGACCCCGTTTCTCTGTCTTAAATTCAGATTCACATTCCACTGTCAGAGGCCTCTTTATATATCAAGAGGGGGACACTGCAATGCAGCAGTCAGAACCCCAAGATTACAGAGGACTTGTCTCCAAGTTCAGCACAGTGCCCAGCTACAACTTCAGGCAGAATGTGGCTGACTAGGATGTGTGTTATAGCACCTGGAAAAACATAGTTCCTTATTCCTAATTCACTTTTGTTATTGTTTACCCTCGTCTATCTTCTCCTGCCCACAGATGCTTAAAAGTAGTGATAATCATAAAGAAAAGATAAGCTGAAGTCATTTGTAGGACAATGAATGCACCTTGAGACCATAATGTTAAGTAAAAGATAATAGGAAGTAGGAAGATAGATCTTTCTCAAAGTGAAAGTGGATCAAGAGAGGGAAGGCAGAAGGGAAAGAAAGAGATGAAAAAAGGAATAGGGATGTGTTATGTACATGTACCAACTCCACAGAACATTACGTACTGCAGAACTCCACAGAACATTATGTACTGCAGAACTCCGCAGAAACATTATGTACTACAAACCACACTCATTTCAAACAATGGGGAAAAAAGCAGTTTATTAGTCAGTGTTGCCTAGACAGCCTGTTGACATAGATTCCTGGCCAACCCTTCACAGATCTTCTGAGTTAGTAGATCTAGGAACCTGGTCCGGGAGTCTGCATCTGTAGGTGTATCCCAGGGTCTGTTCATGCCACACGTCATGCCCCAGAAGCCCCGTTGTCTGTCTGCTGGAGTAACACAATAGCAATGTGTAATTTTGTTCTGGGCATTCAAAAGGTAATGTTATGATTTTGGAGTTGTGCTTTATCTTGGGAAATCTACCTCAGGCTTCTTTTTGACCAAACATCGGTAGAAAAAAAAATCATCAAAATGATTTTTTTCTCCTAAAAAGTTTTAGAGATCACCTTAGAGGGCAGTCAGATTTTGGCCTAGATGAGCAGTGCAAAGTAACTGATTGTGGCATTGCCCTCAAGAGGCATCAGAGGAATTGCTGATCTCCTGATGCCTCTTTTTTGGAGTTTTCTCATGCTTTCCACTATGTGATCTGTTCAAAATTAATAGGACTAAAGGTGAGTGTCCTACCTTGAATTAGCTTGTACAAAATAGTAGTGGCTTTTCAGTGATAGATCCAGCAGGAGAGTCACCCCACACTGCAGAATACCTGGCTATTCTCTCAAAGGCAGGGAGTCAGCTAAGTGATGAAGGTACGGTAGGTACAGGCAACAATGCTGCATCCAAATCACCACATGGTGGCACATCAGCAAGCCAACTGTCGTAACTAGATATCTGCCCTGTACTGGTGAAAACGTTGCAGTGATTGTAAGAACATTTATTAAGCATCTGCTATGTGGCAGCCCCGGTGCTAAACTTTTACACCTGCTTCATTTCATTTAATCCATATAAAGATACTATTGTTGTTTAATAAGAATGTACACGTTTTACACTTAAGAAAAATGAGCCTTGAGAAAGTTAACAACTTGCCTAAGGTAGCCAGTGTCAATGCTAAAAGTCAAAAGCAGTTAATTTGTTTCAAAGCCTATACCTGTTTTGAGAATAGGCCTCAGTACAAAATGAAAATACACTGGAGGTTTGTTTCAGTTTTAAAAGGAGAAAATAAGTTGATACTGATATTAAGCTTTTCCCTTCATCCAGGGTCTTGATTTGCTTGGCAATGGTGGTTTATATTTGCTATTTAATGTCAAGAAAAATTAAAAATAAAAACTATCATAAAATTTACCATCTTTATATTATACAATGCATTTTAGATGCCAGTGTTAACTTGTATGCAAAATTACTGAAATAACACAATTTGTGTTTCAGAGTATATATATTTATATATTTATATATATATATCAAGCATATATATATATATATATATGCTGTACAAAACTAGCTTGTTTTTATTTTACTTCTTGATACATGCATCATGTGATACATGCACATTCCATCAACTTTTGGCTTCTCATGAGTTAGAAGGAACTGAGAAGAGTCAGAACCATTGGTTTCCCTATTATCCTCTCCTTTCTCTTTACTTTCAGTGTCAGTGGTTGCTTAATATAAGGAAGTAACACAGGTAGGAGATGGTAAGGTAGGCTTCCTTGGTTCTTTGTGGTCTCTTATTGCAGAGACAAAACACTTCACACCAAAATTAAGGAAGGAAAGGTTTATTTAGCTTACAGTTTTTGGAGGTTTCAGTCCATACTCAGGTGGCTGCAAGGCAGGGTGGTATGACTAAAGGGCAACCATCCAAGGCAGCCACAAGTGACAAGAGTGAAAAGGGCAAAAGGGGAGGAGCAGTGAGAGAAGACTTTTTCTGTCTCTTATATTGTTTGTAGGCCACACACACTTGGGTGTTGCACACACACCTATGATCCCAGCATTGGACCATGAGTTTTTCACAAACTCTAGAAGCCTTCCTCCATGACTGCATGAAGCTTTGGGGGAATATCCAGACTCAAACCATAACATTTGTGTTTCTTTGAATGTCATTTCCTTCTTTCTGTATTTGAAGCCACTTCAGGATTGGACATCATGGCCTCTAGGGGATGTTGGTACGTATATTAATCAGATGCATGTTCCTACAATAAAAATGCCCAAGGTAAAAGAGAAAATGTTTGGTTAGGGATATAGCTCAGTTGTAGAGCATCTGTTAGCACATATAAGGCTATAGATTCATCCCCAGTGTTATGGGTCATATCTTGATGTCTCCCCAAAGCCTCATGAACTCACAGGTGAGGCTTTGGTGTAATACTCATCAGAGGTGGATTAGCCCACTGATGAATTTATACCTAAATGTATATTGAGAGGTGAAAACTGGTCAGAGGAGGTGGGTCACTGGAGGGTGTGGCCTCCTTCCTCTTACCTTGATCTTTATCTGGTTCCTGCAATGCCATGAGCTGTTTTTCCTCTGCAATGCACCTGTGCCATGCTGTACTGCCATGGAGCCACTGACTATGGACTGAAATCTTCGTAAACTGTGAGCCAAAATAAACCTTTCCTCTTTGGTTTTGTGACTAGTATTGTGTTTCAGTGATGAGAAAGTGACTAAGACACTCAGCATAAAGAAGAAGAGGGAGAAGGAGAGAGTAGGTTTATTTTGTTCACATTGTGGGGATTCAAATCCGAGACTGGGTGGTCCATTCATGTGGTTTCTGATGAGGGCAGTGAATAACATGACAAGAGTACGTGTCAGAGTGAGTACAGCCACATCTAGAGCTACGAAGGGGAAAGAGAGAGGGGAAAGACAGAGACAGAGAGACACAAAGATAGAGAGACAGAACGGCAGAGATAGAGACAGAGATAGAGAGACAGGGAATGCCCCTAAAAGTTCGTACCATCTCTAAATGTCCCCACCCTTATCCAATCATAGCAGCACCTTTTTCACCTGGACTCCGCATACCTACTTTGAACTTGGCTTAAGTCTTGCTGAACTCCTGTGTATTGTGAGTACACTGGGATTCTGTGCTCACAGGATATTAGAGATGCAACATATGAAGAAGGCAAGGCCATGCATATTGTATGAAGATTCCACTGTACTGTGGGCTTTGCTTACAAAATATAAGCTCGGTAATAAAATTATGAAGTTTGAAAGTGCTGGTAGCAAAGCAAGCACAAGGCCTTTCTGAGCATGGGTGGCTATATGTGACTGCACACTCATACAGCTCGCAAAGCTCGGCCTGCACTCAGCAGTAACAAATAGAATGTATTTGTCACTTTGCTGGACAAAAGTAATATAAAGTACAACTGCATCTTGCAATATGCTGTTCTAGCTTTCTACCTCAGTAGCTCAGCTATGCAGTCTCAGAAATGAATTCTGGCCCTATTTGTTGGTTTGTTTATTGGCCTAAAATTATCCTCCATTAAACTTCAGTGTGGTCAACAAAGTAGCATCTGGGTGGCCTGTGGGGCTTCGTGGACTTTTGCAATATTTCATGGGTGGGTGGAAACAGCACCCTGCAGAACCTCCTTCTCATGTACCAGCATTATGGGACTCTGCCAGGCACCTTTGGAGACAATGCCTTCCTGTCTTCATTCTTTGGGACTATGGGGCTCTGCAGTAATAGAAAGGTCCGTAGGTTCCTTTAAGCAAGAAAATAAGGAAGGAAAGGAAGATGGTTTTCAAGTTGTCTCCTTGATATTCAACTCCTTTGTGTGGCCTCAGTAATTTTATTGTTGTTCCTATTGTTAATGTTTACTTGCTTTGCCTTTCATCCTGTCACATTTGTCTGCCTGTTACCTGTGACCACTCTAGTCCTTCCCCTTGCAGACCCATGGGTCAGGTCTCTGTCCCTGCAGGTGTCTGCCCATGAAAGCAGAGACAAATCTGGAAAACCATGGAACTTCTTTTTTCCTATCTCTCCCTCATCCCTCTCACATTTTTCTTTCAGTTTTTGTTTCCTTTCTTTCTCCTTCATTGTGTGACCTTATTTTTATATAAGTGTAAACATGATTTCTAGCCTCCCTGTGGCTCTGCTCTGTTCTTTTCATACCTTCCTTTGCTCTTTTCCTCCAGTCTTCTATACCAGTTTCCAAAGTTAGCATGATCCCCCTTGGTCCTCCTGCCTTACTTCTAATCTCTTCCTCTTTTTCCAATTCTCCATTTTTTTTTCTTAAACTATATTGTGTTTTAACCTTTGAGGGCAAAACTGACATCAATTGACATGTCATTGTATATTGCATATAGTTTTCTGGTTTATACTGTTAATAGTATCAAATTAAGATTGGCTGAGTCTGTCATTTTCTGGGCTGTGTTTGATGCTATTGGTACCACTATAGCCAAAATTGATATAATTGTTCTTCTAAACAGATGTTGGTCCTGGTATTTCATGGCTGAGACTAAGAGTCACAGAAAATAATGTGGCACAGTGCCAAAGAATCAGGGACTAGGTCAAATAATTTCCCATCTCCAACAGACTGAAGAGGTGGGATCTTCCAACAGACCCAAAACCCAAAGGCCAGCTACACCTGGAAGATATCTCAGAGAGGTAGTCATCACCTAGGGGTCCTAAATACTAGCAATAAAGCAACTCACCATAAGAAATTTACAAGCATCAGCCCAGGAATTAAACTTAAAAAAAGAAATGAAATGAAAAGAAAAGAAAAAAAGAAAAGAAAAGAAAAGAAAAGGAACAGACACTTCACAAAATTCAACCCCAGACATTTAGTTCACCAAAGGCAAATGTAGGGGTCAGTGAGGTGAGACAATCAGAAAGTCTCCCACCAGGCCTCTCTGAAGTGGCAGCAACAAAGCAATTGAATGAGGCTTTGGAAAAAATGAAATCAGAAATAATCTCTCATATAACTGCAGAGATGATATCCAAAATAAGGACCAAGCTTAGTGATGCTAGAGCAGATTCAGACAAAGACAAAAACAAAACAAAACAAAAAAAATGAGCTTAAGAAAACTACGGAAGCTCAGCATGGGAAAGAAGTAAAACCCATAAAGCAGATTCAAGAAGATAACCATCAGAATAAAAATTCCATTGAAAGTATTCAAAGTAAGTATTCAAAGTGTGAGGATAGGATCTCAGATAATTGAAGACAGGCTTGCAGTTAGTGACTGCTAGATGAGTCAAAGAAGAGTAACTTAAGGTTGGTTGGAATCAATGAAAAGCAGAAGATACCATAAATGACATCAAGAAAATGTTCACAGATATCATGACAGAAAACTTCCCTGAGAAAAAGAATTTGACACACAAATAAATGAGGCATATGAAACTTCAATTAGCAATGATCAAAAAAAAAAAATCTAGAGCCAAGCACATCATAGTCAAGATTCCAGAAATTCAACACAAGAATAGAATCTTAAAAGCTATTGGAGAAAAGAAACAAATCACCTATAAAGGAAAGCCCATCAGAATGACAGCTGACTTCTCAGCACAAACTCTCAAGTCAAGGACTTGGAGTGAAGCATTCCAAGCTCTATAGGAAAACAACTTTCAATCCAGACTTATGTTCTCCATAAAACTACCTTTCAAAAGTGATGCAGAAATGAGATGCATGACAAAGAACATCTGAGGAAATTTATGACCCCCAAACCGACTCTCCAAAATATTTTGAAAAACATTCTAGAAAGAGATCACAAGGACTACAGCTCTATGAACCCCAACAGAAGGAATTCACCAGGCAAAGCAAACAACTAGGGGAAATGGAAAAAAAAAGAGGGGGGCCAACAACAAGAAAATAACATACCAAGGTTAAGTCAATGCACATCAGTTATTGCCATCAATGTTACTGGTCTCAGCTCACCAATCAAAAGATATAGACTGGCAGAATGGATCAAGAAGCAGATCCAACAATATGCTACACATTTAATTAAAAAAGAAATCCACAGGTTGAAGTCAAAGGATGGAAAACAATACTATATGTGACAGGAACTCAGAAAAAAAAGCAACAGTAGTTATTCTATTTGCACACTATGTGAATTTCAGGCCAAGACTGCTTAAGAGAGATAAAGAAGGTCACTAAATCCTCATAAAGGAAATAATTCAAGAGGAAGAGATAACAATCATAAATACATATGGAACAAATACCAATACACTTGACTATATAAAACAAATAGTAACAGACATGAAAAATCAAATAGGCTTTAATATAATTGTATTGGGAGATCTCAATATTGCACTATCACAAAAAGACAGGTCAACTAGACAAAAAATTAGTGAAATATTAGAACGGAACCAAACTTCTGAATATATGGACTTAGTAGAGACCTATAGAGTGTTTCACACCATAGCATCAGAATACACATTCTTCTAAGTTACACATAGGACTTTCTCCAAAATACACCATATACTGGTTCATAGAATATGCTTAAGTAAATGCAAAGGAATTGAAATTATCTCATGTATACTATCAGACTATAGTACATTGAAACTGGCAAAGAAACCAGAAGAACTTCATAAAAGCATAGAAATTAAATAGCACTCTACTGAACAATCAATGAAATTAAAGGAGAAAAAAATTTTAATAGATAAATGATAATGACAATACACCATACCATAACCTGTGGGACACAATGAAAGCAGTTTTTTAAAATAATTTTTTAAAATTTTATTTTAAAAGGGAGTAAAATTAAACACAACAAAACAGAACAGAATGGGACATAAGAAAGAATAAATTTCAAAGCCAGACAACCAGAGATCTTCACTGTCTGTCATACTGTCTCATTTTCTTCCACATGGTTGTCCTTCTCTTTGCATATGGGGAGCTCATACTAAATAACATAGCCAATCTTTTCACAAGATGTGCAGTCCACTGGCTCCCACTTGCTAGGCAGGGGGGAGGGGGGTGACATGAGATGGGGGACAGGACGACATGAGATGTCTGATTCTCAGCCCACACGCAGGCAGGATCACAGTTGCCCCCCAGAGACTGGAAGAGTTCCTTGTTCTCCCAGCACCCCAAGTCAACCGCATGTGCCAGGGTCTCTCTCCTTCAGACTGCTGAAAGTCTGCCACACTCTCAGCCACCCCAGGGGGGGGGGAGTTCCTTGTTCTCCCGGCACCCCGAGTCAACAGCATGGTGCAGGTCCCGATGCGCCAGGGTCTCTCTCCTTTGGGCAGCCGAAAGTCTGCCACACTCTCAGTTGCCCCCAGAGAGGGGAGGAGCTCCTGGTTCTCTTGGCACTCCAAGTCAACCACAAGGTGCAGGTCCCGATGTGTCAGGGTCTCTCTCCTTTGGGCTGCTAAAAGTCTGCCACACTCTCAGCCGCCCCCAGAGAAGGGGGGAGTTCCTTGTTCTCCTGGCACCCCGAATCAACCGCAGGGTGCAGGTCCCGACACGCCAGGGTCTCTCTCCTTCAGGCTGCCAAAAGTCGGCCACACTCTTAGCCACCCCCCAGAGAGGGGAGCTCCTTGTCCTCCCGGCACCCCGAGTCAACAGCATGGTGCAGGTCCCGATGCGTCAGGGTCTCTCTCCTTTGGGCAGCCGAAAGTCTGCCACACTCTCAGCTGCCCCCAGAGAGGGGGGAACTTCCTTGTTCTCCCAGCACCCCGACTCAACCACACTGTGCAGGTCCCGACGCACCAGGGTCTCTTTCTTTCGGGTTGCCGAAAGTCGGCCACACTCTCAGCTGGCCCCCCAGAGCGGGGAGGAGTTCCTTGTTCTCCCGGCACCCCGAGTCAACCGCATGGTGCAGGTCCCAAGGCACCAGGGTCTCTCCCCTGCAGGCCCCCTAAAGTCCGCCATACTCACCTGCTATTTCTTTCTGATGAATTGATCATTCCATTTCCAAAGTTCTGAAATGACCAACAGACCACAGAAAGAATTCTCTTTAGGCTCCTATTTGAAACCAGCAGCTACAGCAATCTGTTGGCCTTGCTTCAGGGCCAGATGAAAGCAGTTTTAAGAGCAAAATTTATAGCAGTAAATATCCTTATTAGGAAAACCGAGCAAGTGCATATAAATAACTTAATAGTGAACTTCAAAATTATAGAAAGAGAAGAGCAGGCTAAGCCAAAAGCTAATACAATGGAGGAAATTATAAAGAACAGAGCAGAAATTAATGCATTGGTGACAAAAAACAAACAAACAAACAAACAAACAAACAAAAAAGAACCAATGAATTGAAGAGTTGGTTTTTCAAAAGATTAAATAAAATTGACAAACCCTTAGCCAACCCTATCAAAAAAGGAAAGAATCAAATCCATGAAATTAGAAATGGAAAGAATGAAATCACAACAGACTCTGCAGAAATACAGAAGATCATCTATACCTACTTTGAAACTTGCATTCTAATAAGATGGAAAATACAGAAGAAATGGAAAGATTACTAAATACATATGAATTACCAAAACTGAATCAAGAAGATATAAACATCCTAAATAAACCAATATCAATCAATGAAATCAAAAGATGTAATTTAATACCTATCAACAAAGAAAAAGCCTAGGCCCTAAGATTCACAGCTGAATTCTACAAGATCTAACACCATTTCTTCTCAAACTCTTTAATGAAATTGAAAGAGAAGCAATACTTCCAAAATCATTCCTAGAAGCAAAGATTACCCTGATACCAAAACCAGAAAAGGACCCAAATAAGAAAGGGAATTACAGGATAATCTCTCTAATGAATATAGATGCAAAAATCTTAAATAAGGATGGAGATTTAGCTCAGCAGCATAAGTGCCTGCCTGCCAAGTATGAGGTTGTGAGTTCGATCCTTGGTACAAAAGAAAAAAAAAAGATATTGGCAAACAGAGTACAGCAAATCATCAAGATTCTGCACCATGATCAAGTGGGATTCATCCCAGGGATGCAGGGATAGTTCAACATATACAAATCAATAAATGTAATACACCATATTAACAGAGCTAAGGTCAAAAATCATATGATCATCTCAATAGATGCAAAAAAAGTTTTTGAAAAAGTCCAGCACCCATTTATGTCAAAAACCCTACAGAAAATCAGAATAGATGGACTTTATCTCAATCTGATAAAAGCTATCTATGACAAACCAACAGCTACTATCATACTAAATGGACAAAAACTGAACATTTTCTCTCTAAAATCAAGAGCAAAACAAAGATATCCACTATGTCCACTCTTATTCAACATAGTCCTGGAAACTTGCTAGAACAATTAGATGAGAAAAAAATAAAAGGAATAGTGAATGAAAGGAAGAAGTTGGACTATCATTATTTGCAAATGGCATGATACTCTACACAGAAGACCCCAAAAGTTCCACTAAAAAACTGGTAGATTTAATAACCAAATTCAGTAGCATAGCGGTTTACAAAGTCAGTATTCCAAAATCAATAGCCTTCCTATACACAAATAACAAACTCACTAAGACAGAGATCAGGGAAACACCTTTCACAACAGTACCTCAAAATATGAAACACTTACAATCATGAGCAACCGGCATCTAGTCATTGGTGGAAGGCGTGAATAGATAAAACTTAGGAAGGCAATTTCGGAATCCCTGGTAACTCTATTCAGATCCTGTAAGTCCATGTATATTTATTCTATGGAAATCATCGAGAAATGTGCACAAATATTCTCATACAAAGACATTTAAAAGAGAGATATAAAGGTCCAACAATGTGGAACTAATGAAATAAGGGTATTTAAAATTGCTAGGTGGCCATTAAAAATCATGTTTTAGGAAAAATTAAAAAACACAAATAAACGAACTTTGTATGCATGATACTATTTAATCCTTATGAATACCCTTTGGAGCATATTAACTATGGATTAGAAAACTGAAACAGATATTTTAAATAATTTTTCAATGTCATGTGACTCATGTAGAGTGAAGCCAAACCGTAAGCCAATTAAGCTAAACTCCAAAAACTGGAATTAATCACCATGCTACAAACTTCGGATCAGGACACAAATTTTAAGTGGTCATTAACATGTCCGGCTGATGTTCATTTCATTCTTACCTGTTTTTAATTTTTTTGTCTTTAATTTTTGCTATTTTGGGGAGTGGTAGTGCTGCCTCATGATAGTTTACAGTTGCACATTTCTATCAATGAAGTTATTGAAAATTTGGAGATCTTCTTCCTCAGTGAAATACCTCTTCAAGTCTCTTGCTAATGCTTACATTAACTTGGTAATTTCTCTTATTAATTTGTAGGAATTTTGAATGTTATGGCTGCATACTTGATTTTCATTCCAAATATTTCCTATCCTGTAGCTTGTTTTTAACTCTCTTCACCTTTTCTCTTTTTCAACAACTTCTTGAGGAAAATACTAATTATACATCCAGAAGCAGAAACAAGAGCATAAACATGACACTATCATTTGGACTCGATGATTATCACCCATGGTCAATCTTGTTTTATCATTAAGCCCCCATATTCTTCTACTCCTCTTTCCACCTAGGTTATTTAGAAGTAAACTGTGAGCATCATAATATTTTATCAATAAATACCTCAACATACATCATTAATGAAGTTTCCTTTTAAAAAATTCAATTTTATTACCACACCTAAAAGATTCTAATAATGAAAGTTTCATTATTCACAAAATAGTCAATGTGTTTAAATTTTTTATCCAATTATCTCAAACTTTATTCTGTTACATTCCACAATTTTGAACAAAATTCAGGTAAGGTCTATACTCTGCTTGGTAAAGACTCTTTTGATCCATAGTTTTTTTTGTTTCTTTTCTTTCTTGCCATTTATTTAAGAAACTTACCATTTGTCACTTAAATTTCCAATGGTTTGGATTTTGATAATTTCATTACCATGCATTACTTAATACACTACATATTTCTGTCCTTTCTGTGAACTGTTAAAGCTAGAGAACTCATCAGTTTTGGGTTCAATATTTTTTGATAGGAATACATTCTATGTACATACTAAGCACATATTGCCTACTTGTTTCCTTCTTTGTGATATTAGTAAATCATTGCTCAGATCCATTATTAGGCACAGACATAGAATTATAATCCATACAGTTTACTTAATCTCCACTATTATAAGACTTCATTTGGTCCTGCTGTTTACCTAAAAATTTGATGTTAAAAGCTGACAAAATAGATAGAAATAGAGAAACCTCTAGTTCATTTTGTGTTCTTACCTGGTTATCTCAGCTGGCCAGCTATAAGGGAATATGTTATGGTTCTCTAAGAGGTACATACAACATGGCACTCAGGGACAGTAAGGAAGAGTCATTTTTTTATGTGTTCATGGAAAAGCAAATGGTGTTGGCATAAATTGTGCAAAAGTGCTCTAAAAATAAAACTTACTGACTCCTGATGAAGGAATCACTTTTACTAAGGACCCTTTAGAGATAAGCAATGGGTCTCTCCAACCTTGTAACCTTAATGAGAGCAAAATGTGGTACACCTCTTGTGCTACTTGGCTAAGTTAAAAAAACACACACACACACAAAAAATACAGCAAAACAAAACAGGGAGTTACATAGCTGTCAGGTTACTGCCTCTGCCTGGGCATGTGAACTGTGTAGCATGCTTTTATACAACAGCCTGAGCTGCTAGGTAGACTAAAACACACGAGACTGCTATTGATCAAGAATTCTCCTCTTTGAGAATCAATATCCAACATTTCCAATAAAGATCATTTGTTCCATCAACAGACAGAAACATAAGACAAAGCTAATCTAGAAAAGGAGGTAAATTCCTTTGAATACAGGGAAGATGAAAAGAAGAGTAGGCAATTGACAGAATTTGGTTTTGTACTTTGAAAGCATTTTTGCATGCCAGACACATGCTTCACTGTTGTGGCAGTGAAACAGAATAAAAGGTGCTACCTTTACAGTGTCCTATTTAGAAAGATGCTAAAAAAAGAGACATATTGTATTTAGATTTCTAGTTTTATTAATGATTTCAAAAGAAGCTAAGCACATTCAAAAACAGCTCTAAATTAGGAGGACTGAAGGCCAGGAATTAGAATGCATAACAAATATTGAAAAATCTAGACACTCATAATGCAAGTTTAGTATAACAAAATGCACACCCCATCTCTGGGTTCATAGAAACAAAGTAAGTTATTCAATGTTGCAGGCATTAAAGCCCTATACAAGTACGGACCAAGTCTATCATTTACTGTTAGATCCAACACAATGGCTGAAACAGAGTAAGTGTTCAACAAAAATGTATTAGATGAACAAAAGCTCTGAAACTAAAACAAGTTCTAATTGTGAAATAAAACCTAAAAATGGATAATGGTAGGCTGAATCCTGATACACTATCATTTCAAAAATCTTGTTGAAGCTATTTACTAAGTGTTGGGTTGATATTCCCCTTGTCTAGAAAGTTGTAAAACAACTGGAGAAGGTCCAGAGCCAAACCTGAGTTGCTGCAGATTACAGAGAATGACAAGTGGATTTACTGTTTGCATTCCTATCTCTGCCTTTGGGTGAGCAGTTTCCGTTCCAATAGTCTTCTAATTTTTAATATATTCTGATATTTATGTAGAATGATTTAATCATTTCATGCCAGTTTAGCCTTTGGGGTGTCCTTGACATGCATTTTTGGATTGCCCTTTGCATATATTACACGCAAACTGGCCCAAAATCATTCCTCCTGGTGTGAGCCTCTTAGGTAAGAATTGTGGTTTCACTTCTAGCTCCAGAAACAGCCTCCTTCCCAGAGTCTGTTTAAAACCAGCTGCCCCCGCCTGCATGTCTTCTGTAAGCTTGTCCAGACATGGGGAGCATCATTAGGCCAGGTCTTCCAGTCATTCCATTGCTTGGAAAGCAATCATTTATAGGCGTTTGGTGTTTTGTCTGACATCCGTTTGATGGTGGAGCTCCAGCCTTTGTCTCAATGAATCACTTGTCAGTGAAGGTTGTAGCAGCGAAGGTTGTCAGTGAAGGCTGGATTTCACACCTAAGGGAAGGGTTGCCTGTGATGTAAGTGATCTTAGGCTTTTTGAAAGGCCATAGGGCGCTCCCCCACCTCCCCATCCCATGAGGAAACAGGGAAATGAGGGAGACTGGGAACCTGATGCTTATCCAAGGCTTATTTTGATTTGTCTCCATTGGCCCAGCCAGGTTTTCTTCTCTGGGGAACACACTGCCAACTCACCTCCATGGTTGGAAGGTGTAAAACTACACTAAAATATTTGTGCAGAATATTTTCAAAGTACCAGATAGAATTAAAAATGAGATCTATGTAAAATAAATGAAAACAAAAAAGAAAAGGGATTCACCATTGTTTGGTAGTACACAAATCTCATTTTTTAGAAGTGCAACTTGATGGCTACATCTATGTTGCTTTATGTCTAACTGGAGTAGTACGGGAGGAAGGAAGGGGTCAAGTTATAAAGCTGGCTGAGACTAGCAAGGCATTAAATCTAAGTGATCCTTTCTTTATTCTCCAGAGTACCAGTGCCTCAACTATATATATATTTATATATAGATATATGCAAATAAAGTTGGTTTGAAAACCAGAGGCCTACAGTAGCCCTCATAAGAAATTGTTGTTCATATAGTGTCCTACAGAAATATTTATGTGCAACCTAAGGATGTGAGCTGAGCAAGAAAGAGCACACTAAACCTGAAAAAACCACAGGTGGCCTTTCTAAGCCAGGATCCAGTGAACACAGCATGCCTCATGGAGCAGAGATGGAATGCAAGATGAAATTACAGAGGAAAATGGACCGAAAATCATAAACTTTTAAATTCACTGTTTTGTGAAAAAAAGGAGGATACTATACAGGTTGATGGGGAGAGTCTTGTTGGAAACTTTCAAACTTTTCACCTAGGTTTCAAAGAAAGTCACAGGAAGAGGTTGTCACAGACAAATTCTCAGGATAGGAGGTTGGAATTTCTAGATCTGCTGAAACAGTGGGTGCAAGGGAAGTTTTTAAATTTTAATTCAAAGAGAGTAGGAAAGAGAAGGGGAACTGATATCCCATCTGAGCCTTCCGAGTCTTACAAGGGATCCTTTTCATGTACCTAAATTAGTACAAAGGAGTGGGGGCAGGGTAGAGCGCCAAAACTTGGGCTCATCAGTCACTTAATGCATCTGAGCTGGAAAACATTTAGCCCTGAGATGCAAATCATTTAATCACACTGACTCAGTGAGGACCAAAAGCTGTGAACCCTTGGGAGCCAGGAATTCCCAACCTGATGTGGTAATACATTTCACAGCATGAACTTCAGATCTCCAACTGAGGCTGGGGAACCAGAGAAGGCAGGGAGCTGATATTCTAGTTTCTGCATAACAAAGACGGAGCCTCCCTTTCAAACACACTGGAAATGAAGGATCCCAAAGGGCAACTCTCACTTCCAGCCCCACCTCCCCATACATACCTTTCACCATAACTGTTTGCTCCATTAGATCGGGAAGTTAATGAAAACACACTCTAAAATTATAAAGATGATGGCTGGCATGACTTTTTGAATTTTCAAGAGTACATATATGCAATCTGGACATGAAGAAAACCATAGTTGCTTCCAAATCATGTAGTTTTCTGTCTGTACTTCTTTGGATAGGTCTGAGATGTTTTAAAAGTTGATAACTGCTCCTTCCCTACTTTAGAAATGAGACTGGGAATGCAGGTCATTCTTGCTTAGAAGTAACTGTCCTAAGCTCTCATAGTCAAAGAATAAGGGTAAGGATAATATTCCATTTGTAACCAAACAAGAATTAGAATTTACATTTTTCATCTTCTATTAAGTATTTTCTTGGTTTTTTTTTTTCCTTTGTTCCATCCACCTACTATTTGATTTTACTTTCCTACTGTCTTTTATAGATTACTTTTATTTTGGGGGATGGAACTCTAAATACATAGTATTTCTTTTCCAGTTAATTAAAAATATCTACCAATTTCTTTAGGGAGTCAATCACCATTAAAGAAATAGTTGCCAAACAGTGCTTCTTCTTAAGAGTTGCTTCTATGACCAGTATTATAAAATGACCCTTTTAACATCACAAACCTGTTCACTTAATCTGAAGGAACAGCTCCCTGAAAGTAAATTGCTGCTGAAGATAAAACAAAATGGAAGACGCTTGCTTATTTTTCTGTTAAGGTTTCCACAATGGCATGAAAGAAATGTGAATTAATCTATTTTGGCCCCAAAGCAGCAAAACTTAACTTTGAAGACTTAAACAGGCCACACAAATATAAACAGAAGCCTAGGATTCACAGTGCTAACGACGAAAGGAGTCAGTCCCAAAACACCAGTTCTGCTCAGCGTTTATTTTCATTTGAAGACAGTGGGAATCATATATAAATCAAGGACAATAACCAGTTCTTCTTGCCTGGCAAAAGTCCACATGAATCTGTGAATCTCTAAGTATAGACAGTATTTTTAATAGAAAGACAGGGCAATATGGCAGTTAATAGCAACCAATACTGTAAACTACAGTAGATACAAAGTTTTATATAAATTAATTGCCATTTTAAAGAGGCAACTGCTGTAGCTAAGAAGGTACAAAAACTGGTAACTTCCATAAATATAACAAGAAGCTAAGTAAAGAAATACACAACAGACTTTTCCCTATATAATCTTTGAATATTCAAACTAAGACACCTGTGGCACTTTACTGGAAAGCAGGAACAGGACAGACACCCCCACCTCCCAGCCCCCACCCACCCGATCAGGCCCCACCCCTCCCCCACATGGATTTCCAAACCACAGCGAATTCTAGGGTTACAAGGACAGGATGCCGCTCTGAAAGCAGCAAGACAGTGCGCTCCGACCTGCTAGACAAAGAAGGAGCCTTATTGACAGTTGTAAAGCATTAGGCGTCAGACAGAAACTTGTCAAAAACAGCTGTTGTTGGGTACTGATTGATAATGTTTTCATTCTGAAGGCTGAGACGCCGCAGACAGTCTTGGGTCTGAGGAGAAGCCCATCACTGGCGCGCACATGAACACACACAGACAACGGGAAGTCATTTAACAGATGGCTTGGGCGCACTCAGTCACAGTATCTTAAAAAGACAACATTCTACATTTAATGAACTTGCAGGGGAGGCAAGGCCCAATAATCACTCGTTGTTTCATAGAAGATGAGCTAAATAGGACAAAATAAAATCAGTAACTGGTATCAGAATACAAGTTCTGTGCTGCTCATGAATTATTACAGTGTAAGAAAAATTCAAGAATGTTGCAGGCAAAATTGTACATAGTATGTATGGATCTTTCGTGATCCATGACAGTGGAGGGGGAGCATAAAGAAGTGTTGGATGTTTCAAAGGTGATGATGTTAAAATGTTTGTAAAATTAAATCACGAAACTGCTTTTGAATGATGTAAAGGGTCTGAAGTACATCAGCTGGAGAACTACCAGGTTTTATGTTATCCTTTAATACAGTGGAAATCTGTGGTATTTGCGTATCAGTCTACACTCTTAAAAATTACTGCTCAGGTGTAAGAAGCAGTTTTCTATTATTTGGCTACTTTGTATTTTAATAAGTGGTCAAAATCTATAAAATGTGCCAAACAATATTTTATCTATGAACCTCATATCATAGATTATTCCTGATTTAGAAAAGGTCAAAGGCATTAAACCTTACTAAAACTACATTTACATCTATTTGTGATTTTATAATTTAAATAACATGGAAAAATTAATTCCCAGGACTGAATCCAGGCCCTCAAGTTATTTATCTGCTGCAGCCCCAGCATATTTTTAAGGGCACATTGAAACCCCTGAAAATAGAGGTTTATATTAGAAATACTGATAGACCTTTAACTACTAGACGGAGGCTTTAATAGCCTCCATTAAACTACATTAGCACTTATACAGATGATTCTGTCTTTGATATCTTTGTCAAATCCATTCCAGCTTAAACCCAAATGAGTATAAACTTTGCTTGGCTGTTATTTTAATCTGTTATTTTAAAAATTATTTTCTCTATTTGAAATACTTTTGAATTTTAGAAAAAAGGTGTGTATATTACATTGTGGTTTGATTTAATGCAGCTTAATTATTCCATTAAAATTATTTGAGGATATAATCAAATGTATTCAGTGATACATGCATTGTGCCTAAATTTTCTCCAACTCCTCAAAATTTAAATCAGTGTCTTTGCTCTTAAAAGAGGGAAGAAAATGAGACCTCAGATATAATCAAGGAAACATTGTGCACCTGATCTTGAAATTTTTCAAAGATAATTTTGCTATGGCAGAACATTCCTTTCTGGGGCCTGGGGTTTAGCTCAGCGGCGTAAGTGCCTGCTTGGCAAATGTGAGGTTGTGAATTCAATCCCCAGTACAAAAAAAAAAAAAAAAAAAAAAAAAAAAAAAAAAAAAAAAAAAAAAGAATATTCCTTTATGATATGATGATAAATTAAAATTTTTGGTACTCATTTTTCATTCATATTCTGTCAGTATATAACAAAGTAAACAAGATAGAGTTTAAAAAATAGAAAAACAAAAAACATCCCAAGAGATCTTGAAAAATGACACACATATTATGTGGAGTCCAAGTGACATAATACTCCACTCCCAAATCAGGGAAAATGAGTCAAGGTACTGAGTATTTCTGAGTTCTGCATCAGGGATTTGATTTCTGTGAGCCATGAATCCATTTTTGCACAAAGTAGATTAGAGATGCTTAGAACAACAGAAGGAAGAGACAGGCGGTGAAGATAATTAGTGGTAAACAGAGAATAAATTCTCTCTCAGTAGTGTGTACTTGACGTTAATGCTGATGATAATTTACCTGACTTACAGAATACTCACTTTAACATAGAAAAAAGAGTCTGAAATAACTAGTGAAATAGACAATGGAGTCATGATAGTCTTGATAACAACATAAAATTAAAACAAGAAACTAACATGATAGGTTCAAGGCCTTTTGGGAATCCACTTTGTTCCTGCCAGACTTCACATTCTCATAGCTTCATGGTCTTTTTCTTCTAACAAACTTATCAGCTGGGAGAAGCTGTCTTTCAGCACATCCATGTCATCCAGTGAGCAGGGCTGAAGAATCCAGCGTTTTCCTCGTGCAAGTGGTTCAAGTTCAAAATATTTTTTGATCTTGAGAAAAAAAAAGAGATATATTATTTCTTATATTAGAAAATTTCTCATACCAAAATTGTGAATGATGAAGTAAGGGAACTTCAAGAGGAATTTATATGAATTATCATATCTAGGATTTCTAGAATGCTATTCATAGCTGCTGGCTTACTGGAGGTGTGTGCTGTGACCTGAAAGTGCTTTCTTTAGGGCTGGATGATCTGCCTGCAAGACATCATTCCATCTATGCCCTCCACAGCATGGGAGGTCTGATGCAGTCTCAGAAAGAGTTATATGCACTCCGTCACACGTCACACTATACTGCAGACACTTTTAAAATTTCAAGTGTGTGTCTTTATGTGTGTGTGTGTGTGTGTGTGTGTGTGTGTGGTATTAGGGATCAAATTCAGGACCTTTGCATTGGGCTAGCTCCTTTTAAAATTTTCTCTTTATTTTGAGATCAAGCTTTGCTAAGTCATTAAATTGTGGATGCTGGGATTGAATTTGTGATCCTCCTGCCTCAGCCTTCCAAAGAACTGGAATTACAGGAGTGCACCAACATGCCTGGCAAAAAGTTTCCATATAATGAAAATAATGCTAGCATAATAATAATAATAATAATAATAATAATGCTAGCTTTTTACTATCTCAGACTGATGAATTATTAAATTGGTGAAAAGGCCAGGTGTGGGAGTGCAAGCCTTTAATCTCAGCACTTGGGAAACTGAGACAAGAGGATTGCTGTGAATTTGAGGCCAGCTTGGACTATAATAGTGAGTTCAAGGATGGCCTGAACTACATAGTGAGACACTGTCTTATAGAAAGAAAAAGATATTGGTGATAACCTATAGTATGTACTATAGCAATTAATCAAGACAATTACTTTGACCACGAAGCACATAAAATAATTCTAATCTAAATCACATTTTTCTCTATTTTAAATTTGTAGTGTCTACTTCAGAGATCTAGGAAAGTGTTTTCTAGGAAAGAAGACAAAAACTAAGTAAATGTGCACATGTGCATACAAATACATTCATATACAGATAAATAAATTTACACATATGCATGATCTGCCATTTATTTTTCCTTCCAGTCTTGAATTTTCTGGAAAAAGTCAAGACCTTACCATACAATATATGGGGTGTCATATTTGCTATCCTAAAAACTTTATAAAGAGTCGCAAGCCACTCCTGTTATATTGGCTATGATACTAAGAGGATACAGTATTACCAACTCCTTACTGTGATTCAATATCAAGTTGTTCAGACTTTCAGAAGTATTGGTGATCTCAGAAGTATTGGTGATCATCTCTCAAAGGATACAATAAAGTCCAAACCTCACAAAGCCCCTCATTCAGATATCACATGAGAACACAACTTTGTATTTATTGCCCAGCAAAGTTTTACAGAACATAAAATGTAGTCTGTAGCAATAGCAGAAGAGGCATTGTTCAAAGACATTCTTGACCAACAAATTCCACTGGTTGGTCCAACAAATCCCACATGCCATAGAAAATTCCAGGGTTTTACTTCAGTCAAGATCTGTGTCCCCTCAAAAAAAAAGGGTCTTATGCCATTCCCAAATGAGGTTTCATTTTGCCAGTACTATTGTAAGCACTTAACAGTAGAGTCACTATCCAAACTGATATTAATGTGTGCACACTTTTCATATGAGCAAAAGGATGTATGATATGTGAAATATTATTTTTATGCTCATTTAGGAATCATAAATGCTTATATTTTATAGTTTAAGTTTTGTTTAAAACACAAATTTTAAACAAAATAAGCCCATGAGAATTTAAGGACCCTCATTACTTCTCATTCTGAAGAGTAATGAGAATTTTATTTATGGATCAGAAAATGAATCTATAACCCCAGAACAATTTTTTTAAACTCAATATATTTCATGAATCATGTTAAGAGGATTCTCTAATAGGAAACACAAACTCTATTTAGTTTATTTTCTTTAGGGATCTAAAAACAATTTACCTCCAAATGAATCTGAAATTGCTTGGTGAGAACCAATACTAGACATGAGCCCTGTCCCACACAGGGAGAAACTGCCAGTCAGCTGCCCAGGAAGCCCTGGGGCAGCAGAGTTGGGGAGTTGGACAGAGAAACAGGGAAAGAACATACGAAGAGGTGTTAGTCTCCTTGCTTCTTTCACAAAGTGGAGCTTCAGATTGTACTACTGAGCATAGAAACTGAAAAACTGCTATGTTTACAATACGCTGTGTGTATGTGTGTGTATACACGTGCATGCTACTAGGGACTGAATCCAGGGCCTTTGCACTGAGCTATAATCTCCAGTACTTTTTAAATCATTACTTTTTAAAATTTTGGAACAGGGTCTTGTGAAGTCTTTAAATTGTCTAGCTAGTCTGAAACTTTTCATTTTCCTACCTCAGACTCCATGAGTGCTAAAATCACCAATGTGCACACCCCATGTCTGGTTGGATTCTGGTATCTGATCCATAATGTTCCCATCAACTGAACAACAACACATAATACTCAAAATTTGGTACATAAAGGAAATTGTAACTTTGTTACATTTTATAACCTCATATCCGAGAGAGAGAATTTTAATTACTGCTAGTAACTGGGAACAGCACCAGCTGTAAGACATTCAATAATATTAAACAAAGAAAAATACAAGCCACTAAATATATCTCATTAACAAGACTTTTTCTGAGTAGTTCATTTAAAAATGTCACAGAATTGACCCTGGAAGTACATTTACAGATTATATGAAACAACCCTGAATTCAAATTATCACAAAACAAATTAGTAATCTGTGATATTCTGCATACCCAGCCAGAAACAAAAAAGTGAGATTCAGTTACCCATTAGGTAGGCTTCTAAGCACCTAAATATATAGTCAATCAAGAGACATACTTGGAAGAAAATAAAGATGTCTGTAGGTATAATATGTTCCAGACATTATTCCACCAAATCCTAAACAGGAGAGGCAATGGAAGCTGTGATAATGGGGTGGTCACCGGATAAAGGAGCCTAACGGTGTTAAGCTGACAAATATGGCTAGGACACCTGAGATTCTCAGAGCTGTAATTTAAGTGATTACCTAAATTACCATATTCATGCCACTAGTAGTCAAAGGATTCCTACAATTTATAATATCAATTTAAAAACAAGATTTGACATACTATGATATTCAAGAATAGAGAGTGATTGCTGATGGACTATTGTTCTTCATTATTAAGTTTCATATGTATTTCTAAATGCAATACGAGAGAGAGTGATGAAGATTTAATGCTGTAACTGACTCTTTTGTTAGGACATTTTTATTTTGTTTCCTTATATTAACCTGAACTTCAAATTTTACTTCCCCAGCATTATTATTATAAAAATCACACTCAGTCACATTTAACTTGTCTACCATTACCTTTTTGTTCTTGTATATACTATAATGTATCATCTTAAAGAATGGTGTTCTAAGTTTGACCAACATAAATAATATAGTTACAGCTGATAACTGCTTTTAAAATGTAAAAACTGCCTATAATTTAAGGTTCTGTATTTTATGATAAAGATAATTGTGCTTTTGTTTTGTCTTGTTTTGTTTTTTGAGACAGGGTCTCAATATGATGAAGATAAATTATTTGAAGGGCATATTCTTTTCAAGATAAAAATTTTGAGACAGTGTAAGGGAAAACAAATCTTCTAAATACTTCTATCAAATGCTTGAATATCATGGTTAGCTAAAAAGTGCTGGAAGGAGACAGTGACTATTTCATGTTGGCTCTGGAGACAGCACTTGGGGAATGACATCAGAATACAGCTGCCTGGCAACCTGTGGTCATTTAGCTATTTTTGGGATAGCCACAGAGCGTGGGTATTTGTTAGTTGCCATGTGTCCACCCTAGATATAGGAAAACAAAGCCACCGTTAGTAGCCAGCCTGTTTTAACTGTCAGTCCTTCCTTACTTGTGCTACTGTAGGCTGACCACCATTACTGTATGCCTTTATTCATAACTGCATTAACTGTAAACTCTTAGTTTAACAGAAAAGAACCAACACCATCTCCTTGTTGCTAATGTTTGTAGCAGTTACTAAACCTGTGACAATATCACAGGAGACCTACTCATGGGGTAGCGTATATCTTTTGTTTCCTCCAGTAGTGAAATCATAGGATAGTCCTTACCTTGTTATTAGACTGCTAATGAACTTGATATGATGGGCACTGATTTCTGTCTTGCCCTTATTTCAGCTTTAAAAATTTTACTTTCATTTCTTATGAATCCAATGTGACTAAATTTTTAGGAGGCAGAAGAAGAGTTTCTGAACTATAATGATCTTTCATTCTTAAAAACCTCAAACTTTACCTTATTTATAATGATAAACTGCTTATTTTTTCTGTATTTTTGTTGTCAAGCCATGTAAGTGATAGGTGTCCTGGGCTGACCTTGTTTTTATATGAAAGAAGCTCTAAGCCTGGGTATTTATAAACAGAGGTTTGACCCACATGAATATGTAATAAGATATTAAAAGAGAATCATGATATATAACAATTTTTAATTGTGTGAGACTCTGCCACGCATTATAGAAAATGCTATTCCTGGTTCTAAGAAACCCTTCCTAAGTGTAAAATATTGCCTAGGGGTGGTCATGCCCTATGGGGAGCTTGTCCTGTAACCCCTGTGGGATGCAGGTTCCTCCTCCTGCCCTGGCCTGCAACTACTGATGGAAGATGCTTCCTCCATACTCCCCTGATTCCTATCATGGAACAACACATGCTTCCCTATGAAAAACTGGCAGATGGTAACAACTCCTCTTTTTTTTCTTAATTTTAAAGAGAATAAAACCAAACAAAATAAAACAGAATAAAGTCAATCAGAACAGAAAAATGAAAGTGATACAGGACTTCAAAACAGAATAATAAGAAATCAACAATGGCTACCATAATGCCTCTTGTTATCTTCAAAATAGCTACCCAGCCTCAGTTGTCTAATGGATAAGGGATTGGCCTTCCAAAATAGCTGCCCATACCATCAGACATAATAAAATCAAACAAAAAAAATAGAATAAAACAAATCACAACAAAATAATGAAAGCATTATAGGACTTCAAAACAAGATAACAGGAAATCAACAATGGCTACCATAATGTATCTTGTTATCTTTAAAATAGCTGCCCATGCCATCAGACATAATAAAATCAAACAAAACAGGATAGAATAAAACCAAAGCTAACAAAACACTGAAAACGATATAAGAATTCAAAACAAGATAATAGGAAATTAACAATGGCTACTACCTTTCCTTTTTAGACATTTCCTTCCCTATCACTTTCACAATATCTATTGTACATTTTGAATCCTATTAACTCCTTCAGTTTTTTATACTAGGGAGACAACATGATGTTTACCTATGTGATTCTGAACCATTTCACCCAATGGCATGATCACAAGTTGCATCTACTTACCTACAAGAGCTTCACAATTATCCTTCTTTATAGCTGAGTAGCTTTCCATTGTATAAAAATGCATGTCCAAAAAAAAAGCCATGTCTTTCTTATCCATTCTGCAGTTGATAGGTAAGCTACCCCTGTTTTTTTTCTGGTTTCCTGCTGCACGGGCATTGGTCTCTCTCCTTTGACTGTCAGTCTACAAACCCCATTTCAAGTTAAATGTGTTCCTTGTATAAAGCACACTGATGGATCCGGTCTCTTGATCCACTCTGCCAGAGGCCATCTACATTAATGGTTATGGCCAACAAGCACTGCCTTGTCTCTGCCATGCTATTTTCCTGCTGTTGGCTGCAACTTTGCCCCTCCATTCAACTGTCTGCCCCACTTGGTGAGCCCCCTCTGCCCTGCTCCTGGAACACGGTCTTTTTTATCTCTCTAGAATGTCCTTCAATATTCTTTATAGGGTTGGTTTGGTGGTCATGAACTCCTTCAGTTGTTGTTTGTCATGGAAGTATCTTGTTTCTCCATTAATTTTGAAAGATAATTTTGCAGGGTACATCAATCTGGGTTGGAAGTTGTTTTCTTTCAGGACTTGAAATACTTCAATCCAGCATCTTCTTGAGTTGATGATTTCTGATGAGAAGTCTGTCGTGATTCTGATGGGTTTTCCTTTACAGGTGATCTGTTTCTTTTCTCTAACAGGTTTTAAAATTCTGTTCTTGTGTTGAATTTCTAGGATCCTGATTATTATATGTCTGGGTATATTTTATTTTTTTTATTTTAAAGGGAGTAAAATTTAACACAACAAAACAGAATAAAATGGGACATAAGAAAGCATAAATCTCAAAGCTATACAACCAGAGATCTTCACTATCTATCATATTGTCTCTTGTTTTCTTCCAAATGGTTGTCCACATCTTTGTATACGGAGAGTTCATACAAAACAACATAGCCTATCTTTCACAAAATGTCCAGTTCACTGGTTCCCACTTGCTAAGTGTGTGGGGGGGACACAGACACGGGACAGGGGATGGAGTGACATGAGATGTTTGATTCTCAGACTGTGTGCTGGCAGGCTCACAGCCGCTTACCAGTGTGTGGGGAGCTCCTTGTTCTCCCGGCACCCCAGGTCGCCACATAGTGCAGGTCCCCAGACGCCAGGGTCTCTCTCCTGCAGGCTGCCGAGGCCTGCAACACTCATAGCTGCCCACCAGAGAGGGGAGGAGCTCCTTGTTCTCCTGGCACCCCAGGTAGCCGCATGCTGCAGGTCCCGAGACACCAGGGTCTCTCTCTTGTGAGCTGCTGAAGCCTGCCACACTCACAGCCGCTATTTCTTTCTGATGAATTGACCATTACATTTCCAAAGTTCTGTAATGGCCTACAGACCACAGAAAGAATTCTCTTTAGGCTGCTGTTTGAAACCAGCAGCTATAGCAATCTGCTGGCCTTGATTCAGGGTCAGGTTGATTTATTTTGCTTATGGCTAGCTAGAGTACTATATGCCTCACTTATCTGTATGTCAGTTTCTTTTCCATTGCTTGGGAAGTTTTCTGCTATTACTTCTGTAAATAGTCTCTTTATATCGTTTGTGTTGACTCTTTTTTGCTGGCACCTAGCATCCTCAAGGTTAGTTTGCCATAATTTCACCTTCTCTTGAATGAGACTGTGTGGTAAGCCTACAAAGGTAGCAGGGCTATGCTCTAATGTGTGCTAATGTATGGGGTCCCACTGATGAGAACTCAATACTGTAAAATAAAAACCAAGGACATCAACAGTCTGAACAGATCACTGTCTTTGTCATTTTTACAGTATTATATCATTACCCTCTAGGCTTTTCAGCAACCATAAAGGACAGTTTATTAAGGGTCTTTTCATTTGTTTCTAACATTTTATAACAATTTAGCTAGAAGTAAGAAAAGCAAATGAGAGACACATTACTCAGGATAGTTCTTCCAACATGCAACTCAATTTGAATAAGAAATATCTGCTAAGTGAGACTTCAGAAATAAAGGTATATCCTTTTTCCATCTCTGGAAAAGGAATCAGGTGTCATATAGGAGTCTAGGTCAAAACTTTAGTTCCTGTGTATCAACAGTGATAGATCAGCAGCTTATGCAGTCAACAAAATATGATCTCAAAACAGAGAGTCAGGAAAATCAGCTGCAGTCACAGGACTTGACAGGTAAAAGCATGAGTTGGAGTATAATGACACAGGGAACGTGACTCACTTAATTATTATGAACCCATTTTTACCTTTTGATAATTTTAAATACACAAGATACCTGTTGCGTAGATTGCATTTTTCAAAGAACTTTGGAAGTAATGGTTTTTCAGTAGGTTTGTATTGGTTTTAAATGGGTAAAAGTGTAGACTGGGCATCAATTCATTGGATGGTAAGAGAACCTGAACTGAGATTTTATAGGATCTTTTCTATAACTGTTAAAAAGGGAGTGTGACTTAGTTCATCTATATCCTAATTACTTTTATCCCTAGAGCAGACATACCTACTGTGCATGTCATGGTGGGGTAAAATATTTGTATTGACAATTTCTTGGGGTATGCTAGGGCCGCTGACATCAGGGAGTAATAGTTACTATAATCACTGTCTTTCCAACTCCAGGTACTAGGGTGTCAAAACTGTGTTAAGTCACAAAATTAGTTGTGGTTTGGAGTGATCACACCACAGAAATCTGTAAGTGCAAGTAAGCAATTCTTTTTTTCTTTGCAGAAAGTTGGTCTTAAATGTTTACCAGCACATTACTGAGTGTATGCATCTTGTCTGTGTGTTTGCTATGAACCTCTAACACTGATGCCTTAATTACAGACAGTCCTGGCACAGGCTTAACTTGGTAACCTTCACCAAAGTCAGAGAGAATTTTGCCCACACTGTGGCTCCAGGACAGGTCTGGAGATAAAGTGGTAGGACATCATTAAGATTCTTCAGAGTGCATTCTTGGCAGCTTGTTCAAAGAAAGGTTAGTCTAGAGAGCAGCCCCAGCTGTTCCCCTTTCATTGTACTGCTTGGAGGATTTTTAAATTCTTATAAAGCTACTAAATATGTCATTAAAGACAAAAATAGTACAAATAAAACCAATATGCCACAGTTCCAAAGATATTAAAACTCAGAATGGATATTATTTATGTTTACTGAGTAGCATTAAAAAAGACCAGAAAAGGACTACTTGATGCTAACCAATATCATACTATTATTTTGGGTGTGAAAATTTGTAACAAATATCCATTTCAAGAACACTATGTGTAACAAAAAGTATGCTTCTCATAAGATAGCTTCTTTCTTATGGAAACTAAGTTCAGTGCAGACTACTTGACTGGAATAAATAAAAACTAGGCAAATGACTATATGTTACTACCTGTGAGTAAGTCCTGCCCATAATTATTATGTCTTCTTCCCTAGTATATAGAATGTTGCCATGTTGTGATGGTAATTATAGAGAAATCCTGTCTTTCATTGCCCAGGAGAACTCAGCATATCCCAGGATGGCCGAAACAAATGACCTCATTTGCTTTAGTAGTAGAACCTAGGATCTGGTAACTGCTCGTGTTTTTGCTTAAAGCTGCTAATCTAAAAGTACAGAACAAATTACAATTATTTTCTCTTATTAGTATTCCTGGGGTCTTTGTTTAATTTACTACCTAAAAAAAGCCAGTTTATCAGACAACCGCTTGAGAGCACAATTAAGTATGGATGCTTCATATCTTTAGGGACTAATGGAAGATACCAGTATTGTCATACCTATACCCTCTTCTAGACCAGTTATGCCATCCAGCCCTCTACAGCTTAAAATGATTTTTTATCAACAGGCCTTTATTCCAACTCTTCCTTCCAATCCAAGGTGTCTATCCACAGGTAATAAAGATTAACTTACAAATAACTTCTCCTTTAAGACCCAGCTGAAGTTGTCCTATCACATGAAGGGGATGCCTTAAACAGTAATGGCTTTTAAAGATCGAATGCCCATACTGTAACCCAAAACCCACCTAGACCCACTTATTTATCACAAAGTGTAATTAAACCTGTAATTAAACACTGTAATTAAACCTGAATACTGAGGTTTTAGTTTAGAAAAAACAACTGTTATCTGATGCTCAGCTGCTGGAGTAACTTGGCTTGTGTGCCGACAGAAAGAGCTGTGCACCCGTTGCTACAGGCATGCCATAGGCATGGCTGTAGAAAAAACCTTATAAATTTAGAAGAGACTTCAATCACATTAACCTTTGTATGTATCCTTCACAGCACCCAGGCATCATAAATTTCCTGTAAATAAAGTGTTGTTGGAAGATAAAATGCTGATTCACTAAGTATTATCTATGGCTTCCTTCATGCCATTAACAGCAAAGTTAGGTATTTGCCACAGATAAGGTACATCCCACAAAGTCTGTAATGCTTACTCCTAGCACTTCACAGGGGGTAAAAAAGCCAACCTCTGGCCTAGAGCATTCTGCAGCTTTCTGCTTTGTCCAGCAGAGAAGTACTAGGGGTGCTTGGGAGGAGTCTGGGCATCAGCATCTGCTGAAATCAGACTGACCTCGGCTTGCTCTTTTTCTGGTTTTTGCTCACACTTTAGTGGGACAGGGAATTTGTCTTTCTCAACTTGGCCAGACTCCAGTTTTGATATCAGGTGCTTGCACTGTGGTAACGCAGCAGGAGGGTCAATTCAGCAAAGCCATATCTTATTTTTTCTTTCTGTTTGGCCTTGGTTTCTGGTGTATAGAGACTTCCTAAAGGTCTTAAGAACTAGCTACCAAGTTTCATACTAAATTCCCTAATAATATACCCTGTTAGGCACAGGGTCTAGTTTGAGATTTTTGGTGCTCTTAAGTAACACAAGTTATTTCTACTTTGCAGTTTTAGAAAAGAATACATAATTTATTGAATTTACACTGTCTAAAACCTAGTTTTTCCTGAAGGTTTTATATTCAATTTAAAATCTGTAATAGTCTATTTATAAATTTTAAAGTTTTAACAATCGTGTTCTAGGTGCCTTAGTATACTTTAGGCCCATTTATAATCTGAGTTTATTTAATCATTTGAACATTTTATAGCATCACTTATAAATTCAATACATCTGATTTTTAAAAAAGTATTTTAGAATGTCAATCAAAACACCCTTGAGTAGTTGAGAATTCTTACAAATTTCTTCCATTAAACTTATAAATTCCATGGCACTCAAGTTCTGGTGAAATCTAAATTACCATACCTTTCTATGGAAAAATACCAAATCAGAAATTTAAGAAATTTAATTTAATTTAAGAAATTTAAGAAAATAAAGAGTATCTATCAGTTTGACCTATACAATATATACTTAAAATATCAAAACTGCAAGTTTAATATTTTATCATTTTTATACTTTTAATGTTAAATCTTCCAGAGTTAAAAACGATTTTTCATTAGTAAGCAATTTTCCATTCCAAATGAAATGGATCATAATTCTATGCAATTTGAGATTCTCATCTCACTGAACTTGGTGTGGCTTTCAACTAAAATTTTGTGGCCACACATTGACACAGTAAGCCTATTTTTTGGAAAAAAAGTTGCTGTATAAGAAAAACCTCAAGTTCTTCAAAAAGGACTATTTGCTCCTGGATACAAGTTATCATCACTTATGAGGTAGGTGTGACTGAAAAATATGGTGAATGTGGGCTGGGGATTTAGCTCAGCGGCATAAGCACCTGCCTTGCAAGCACACAGTTATGAATTTGATCCCTGGTACAAAAAAAAGAAAGAAAAAAAAAGGTGAATGTTTAAATACAAACATTTTTTACAGTAAAAGACAAATTGCCACTAATCACCCTCAGAATACTTCCTTTTACTTCACTCTTGCTATGTCCTGGGAGCAGTTCTGACACTCTTTCATTTTAGCTGCACTGTTGTGGCTGCCTGCACTTCCTGAATTAATTAAAAATGTTAACCTTTCAGAGTCATTTTGACTTTGAAGAAAAGCCAGAAGTTGCATGTGCCAGATCTGGTAGGTAAGGTGAATGAAGAAGAGGCAGCATAACGTTTATATGAGTCTGCCTTTCCACTGGATGGCACTTGGCAACAGCACTCATAATAGTTTTAATTATACCTCCTCATAAAGACACTCATGAAAGAAGACTTCCAGAACTGTTTCAGAAAGTGGCAAGAATGATGGTATAAGTGTGTTTCAAACAGGGAGAGTATTTTGAGAGGGATTAATGGCAATGAGTCTTTTAATAAATAACATTCACCATATATTCTGATCACATTTCATACATATATTTTCATAGTAGATACATTTTCCTAAAATTCTAATTTCCTGTTACTTTAGCATATATTTTAATGTCTGTAATTGCTTTACAGATATTACTTTTTTGTATTTATATATAATTTTCATGCTTAAAAATTCACCCTTTTAAAATGTACATTTCAGCTGTTTTTAATATATTCACAGAGTTGCGAAACCAACATTACTAATTCCAGAATATATTTATCACCTTTGGAAGACTTTTTAACCATTAGCAGTCACTCCCTAGTTCTTTCTGCCAGCCCATGGCAATCATTGTTTTCTTTTTTTATTGTCTTTTATTTTCTTTCTCTATGGCTTTGCCCACTGTAGACATTTCATATAGATGGAACTATATAATATATGGCCTTTCATTATGTTTTCCAGCTCTATCCACATTGTAATATTTATCAGTACTTCATTCCTTTTTATGTTTGAATTATATTCCACTACATGGATATATTCCTTTTGGTTTATCTACTCATCCACTGATGGGCACTTGGGTTAGTTTACTTTTTGGCTGTTCCAAATACTGCTGGTATTAGATTTCTCCTGTCTTACTGAGGGAGTGGGATTTCTGGGACATATACTTTTAATACATCTTTTGAGAAGATGTTTCTACATCTGTCAGATGCTTTTTCTACATCTTTTGAGATGCTATATATTTTGTTCAGATTCTATTACTATTGTGTATTATATTGATTTTTATGTATAGAAACAGCCTTGTATTCCTGGGATAAAATTCACTTGGCTATCATAAGTAAAATCCTTTTTTAATACATTGCTGAACTCATTTGCTAGCATTTGTATCTGTGTTCACGAGGGATGTTGGTCTGCAGTTTTTCTTGTAATGTTTTAGTTTGGTTTTGCCATAATTGCAATTGGAATGAGTTGGGAACTATTCTTTCTTATTCTGTATTTTTTTTTTACATAGGTCAAGTAAAATTAATTCTTTAAATGTTTTGCATTATTTAGCAATAAAACAATAAAGCTTTTGTTGTAGGAAATGTTTTGATTACTAATTTAATGTGTCAGGTCTACTAAGATTTTTTAAAAAATAATTTCAGTAGTTGTGTCCCTCTAGGAATGTGTGCTTTTAATTAATCTAACCTATCCAATCTGTTGGCATACAATTCTTACAGTACTTTTTATAATTCTTTTTACTATCTTAACATTGGTTGTAATGTCTCCACTTTCATATCTCATTTTAGATTTAAATCTTATTTTACTTTGTTAAAATTTGCCTATTTTGTCAGTGTTTTCAAAGAACATTGGATTTCATTTATTTCCAGCCTTATCTTTATTTTGTCCTTTATTTTGCTTACTTTGAGTCTAGTTTGCTTGTCTTTTGCCTAGTTTCCTGAGGTTGAATTAACATTTAATTTTAATTACATTTAAAAAAAATTTTTATTTAAAGAGAAAAAAC
>PVJX010001266.1:39645-148459 GCA_004027295.1 Dolichotis patagonum
AAAAAAACCCAACCAAACAAAACAGAAAAAGGGTAGCAACAATACAGAATTCCAAAGGCAAAAAATAAAAGAACCACAAGAACAACAACAAAACAAAAACAAAAACACTAAGAAATCGCCACTTGATAGGTTACATACGGTCATTTGGAAATAGTTGTTCAAGTTACAAAATTAAAGCACACAAAGTAGACATTCAAACAGTGAGACTATTAACAGTTCTGCTCAACATTCTAACAAAAACAGTAATGTGGTCATCTATCTTACATACTTAAACATACATTCAGTTATATCCGTTAGAGCACTTCCTTTTCCATATATATACATATATATATATATATGTATATATATATATATATATACATATATATATATACATATATATATTTTTAAATTTTATTTTAAGGGGGTAAAATTAAACACAACAAAACAGAACAGAATGGGACTTAAGAAACCATAAATTTCAAAGCTATACAACCAGGGATCTTCACTATCTGTCATATTGTCTCTTGTTTTCTTCCAAATGGTTGTCCATATCTTTGCATATGGGAAGCTCATACTAAATACCATAGCCAATTTTTTCACAAGACGTGTAGTTAACTGGCTCCCACTTGCTAAGGGGGGCGGGGCATGGGATAGGACAACATGGGATGTCTGATTCTTAGCCTGCCCACTGGCAGGATCACAGCCGCCCCCCCAGAGAGGGGAGGAGTTCCTTGTTCTCCCGGCATCCTGAGTCAACTTGCATGGTGCAGGTCCCAACGTGCCAGGGTTTCTCTCCTTCAGGCTGCCGAAAGTCTGCCACACTTTAAGCCGCCCCCCCGACAGGGGTGGAGCTCCTTGTTCTCCAGGCACCCTGAGTCAACCACAGAGTGCAGGTCCCGAGGCACCAGGGTCTGTCCCTTGCAGGCCGCCGAAAGTCGGCCACACTCACAGTTGCCCCCCAGAGAAGGGTGGAGCTCCTTGTTCTCCTAGCACCTCGAGTCAACTGCACGGTGCAGGTCCCGAAGAGCCTGGGTCTCTCTCCTTTGGGCTGCCGAAACTCTGCCACACTCTCAGCCGCCCCCCAGAGAGGGGAGGAGCTCCTTGTTCTCCTGGCACCCCGAGTCAACCGCATGGTGCAGGTCCCGAGGCGCCAGGGTCTCTCCCTGGCAGGCCCCCTAAAGTCTGCCATACTCACCTGCTATTTCTTTCTGATGAATTGACCATTATATTTCCAAAGTTCTGAAATGGCCATCAGACACAGAAAGAATTCTCCTTAGGTTCCTGTTTGAAACCAGCAGCTACAGAAATCTGCTGGCCTTGCTTTAGGGCCATTTTAATTACATTTTAATGCCATTCTACTGGATCTCACATCTATATATAAATTTGTCTCACTTTTTTATTGATTGAGTGTATGACAGTCTTTTCATATTTTTCTCATTGTATAGGACTATAGCTGTTATAAATGTAAAAATAAAATGTAACTGGATTAGGTATGTCTCAGTTTTTTTTTTCCCCAGTATTGGGGATTGACAGTAGTCTACCACTGAGCTATATCTTCATTTTTTTTCCTTTAATTTATTTTTTCTGTGTTTAGGCAGACTCAGTTAATAGGCAGGGCTCAAACTTGTGATCTTCCTGCCTCAGCTTCCCAAGAAGCTGCAAATACAGGTGTGCACCACTGCAACTAGATTGCATGTCATATTTTGATTATTTTTATATTCATAAGAGTTAATTACACATATCAAGGTACAAAAACCAAAGTGTTACATAATCAGCTTTTCAGTGAACAGGAGTAATAACTTTACAGACCACAGACAAAAGAGTCTGCCTTACTTCTTTCCTTTTTTTTTTTTTTTTTGTGCCGGGGATTGAACTCACAACCTCATGTTTGCCAAGCAGGCACTTACGTCGCTGAGCTAAACCCCCAGCCCACTTCTTTCCTTTCTACATCTATTTAACTAGTTCCACATTTTGGAGACTATTAATTGGGACACCTATTTTTAGTGCCAAATTATGGATTCCTGAAGAGGCTTGTGGTTGAAGGAAACAGAGTACCTAACTCAAATTGAACTAATAAGATAAAGATGACTTATTTGTTGATATACTTGAAATAATTTCTTCTACTGCTGAACAGTTGGATTCAAAGGTTCATAAGGTCATCAGAGAAATTTCTGCAGCCTATGAATGTGAAGGAGATACCTCTGGGAACTGCTAAAAATGATCTAACTGCCATAATGGAAGGACAATCTGAAATGAAATCTGAAGATTAAGTCAATATATGAAGGAAAAGAACACCAAAAAATTACAGGAAAATGGATTTTATTGATTCGTTAATCTCTAGATCAAACTGTGCCAAAGACCCCAAACTTTTGAGCTTTTTAGTTACATAAGCCACTATGTTCTTCTTGTAACAGGCATTATAAATACTATAGAAATAACGGGTTATGATACCAAGACTCAATGGGGATGAACCATCTCCATAAGTCTGGTGAGTTCCATTTCCAATTATAGAATAACCTAGATTTGGATAATTATTCTCTAATTTTTTCATGTGTATGAAACCTTAGCTCCTTAAGGGCATAGACAATGAAAAAATTATTTTGTAGTAATGTACCTAGTATAATGTTGACACATAAAGACACTCATTTATGTTTAAAAATATATTACATAGCTGAACTATAATGAAAAGCAACTAAATGGACTATACTTCATCTTACATTAAAATGTCAGTAAAAGAAGGAAATTGAATGTTGGAGAGAAGGTGCCAGTCTTTCTAATTAATCAGGGCAAAGTTTCATGCAGGAGGTGAGACTTTATAAACAATTTCAAAACTGAAGGTCTAATTGGTTTAAATTCTATTACACATATGCCTACAGGCAGCTGCAATGAATCCTTTGCAAAGAGAAAAGTAAACAACCTATCATGGAAAAAGGAGCCATTCCAGAAATCTCAAGACTCATAGGACATTTATGATTTAAACTATTCCTTTAATCTATGTCCAAATAAAGCATCTAATTCTTATCTTAGAGAATGGAAAGCACTGACATATGCAAAAAGGGAGGCATCAGTACACTTGTCTTTGCATGCAGGTGCAGGCACCAGACTTTTCAATAATAGTCTATAACACAGCCATTAATTAGGGGCAGCCAGGCTTCCAGATCACATCATTTTCTTCTCCTCTTCTTTTTCCTTTCTGTAATCATTTCCATTCCACTTTTTCAAAGGAGCATTCAATTTTAGTCAGAAACACTTTTAGGGTATGATACTTGATTCTGTTCCTTTCACATTTGAGGTAATACTCAATTATGATTTACCTTTATTTCCAGAAAGCAAATAATGTAAGTAGGAGGAAAGTTATGAAAAACTTTTCTGGCAATAGAGTATAGTTATTTCAAGAGCCCTACCTGTATGTATGGGAGCTAGTATGTACCAGACAGGAAAGAGAGTTAATGAGTGAAAGCCCCAAACACATATCAAAGACAACCAATTAGCTTGTCTGAAACATAGGCTTGTAAAGCTATCAGTAACTTATAAAATGGTCTGCTACACACGAGTAAAATGTTGCTTAAATGGCTTGCTTAACTAGATGCATTCACCATGAAATTGATTCTTTTAAGCTTTTTTCTTTTCTGTTTTTTTTTTTTTTTAAACTTAATAGCCATTAACCGTGTGTACTGAAATGGCTGGGAAGGTGAAAGGGTGGGTGGATAACATAGTATTACAAAGTGCCTCCTTAAGATGAGTTCCTTTTTGTTTTTTTTTGTTTTTTTGATACTGGGGATTGAACACAAGGCCTTCATTCTGAGCTACATTCCTAGTCCTTTTTATTTTCTATTTTGAGACACAGTCTTGCTAAATTGCCCAGGCCGGGTTTGAATCTGTAATCCTCCTGCCCCAGTCCTCCAGAATACTGGCATTACATACATGTACAGGTTCTTTACTTTATGAAGTTAAAGGGTATTTCCAAAAGAAAAAAACTAATCAATTATCAACAGTTGTGTCTGCCTCAGTAACTGAGATGGATCAATTCAATTAGATTATTTCTCTTTTGCTTTGCTAAGTTCTTAGACTGAGATTAGAAGATGTGCTCTGAAACATTTTAATGTGGAGAGTTTGTTTTTGTTACAGAAAGCAATGTTTTCTCACCTTTGATTCTGTAAAATGGCATTTGGGAAAGAAGACCCTAAACCTGACAGTTTTCAAATTCAATCACTGCCTCAAAGTGAGCATCAAATTTCTTTCCCTAAAGAATTTTATAAAACAATTGGGTTCCTTGTTATTATCTATTATCTAAGATCATGAATGACAATTCCTGATCTTATTTCATATTTTGAATTCTCCTAAAACTCTATTAGATAATTTGAAATAGGCATTCCTAATGTTTAGCCTTTTCTGTTATACAAAGTTCCATGCCACAAATATACTTCAACCAACTTCTACTTGGTCAAACTAATGGGAGAATATGCTTTTATTTTGTTGGATCTAGCCAGTATTTCTGTTCCGCCGATACTGCACCATTAATGTGTTTCACTAAATAACTATCAGTTGGTCAACTCAAGGGATTCTCTGATTAAAAAAAATATTAGGGAAGAAATATATGTAGTCAACGGTTAAGAATTATTAAGGACAAAAGTATTTAAAAGCTTGTATCTTGCAACCATATCTGGCTTTTATAATGAACTCTATGTCCTCTAGCTCAGTCTTGCAGCTCTTGGGTATGATAAAGCAACAGGAGAAGTACTAAATCAAAATATTAATATATGACACCTAAATAAACATGTTTAATATTGGCCTTGTGATAGTATGGTAGCACTCTATCCTAATGATGGCAACATTTAGATGTTGGAACAGATTCAAATTCTTAGGCCTTAACAGGAGACAGACAAATATGGCAAGCCATGCATTGCTCAGCCGCCAATGGAGGGTGCCAATAGCTCTGTCCAGATAAAGAGGTATTCAAGAGATGTTTCTGTCAGCAGTTTGTCTTCTGGCTGCAGTGAGGAGCCATCATGGAAACATTGGGAGGAAAAGGAAAAACAGAAAGGTGTGGAGAGTCAGGGAGGGAGGAAAAAGCAGGTACCTTAATAACACATGTGACCAAGGGGGCCAGGTAACAAATGGTCTTGTAATGAAGTGCAATGCTGCTAATCATGGGAGAGAATTTGTTTTCCTGCTGGCAATATAGCTAGGAGCCTAATATCCTGGCAACTGAGAGATATGGGCTTGGAAAGAGGCTTGTAGGCATTGTGAGGTAAGAAAAGCAGGTGGTAATCTGTCCTAAAGCATTTTAGCTAAAAAACCCCACATAGGACTAGTTGAACTCAGCATAAAGCCGGTGAAAGACAAGTCTGGAGAACATTACAATCAGACATAAAGAGAACACCAGAAATGAAGGTGAAAGCCGTTGACTAAATTTTCCATAGCATTGTTAGTGTGGCCTTTGGTCTTAGTTGTCATCCCACAAAGAGCTTAAACCACTAATTAGCAACCAGGGGATGGAAGAGGCAACCATATCCCTCAGGGGACATTTGCAAATGTTTAGATATACTTTTGGTTGTCACAGTAGAGAAAGGATACAGAGTGGGAGCTACTGGCATCTAATGCATACAGACCAGAGATTTGCTAAACATTCTATGCTGCACAGGGTAGCTTCTACTCTCTCCCAACTAACAACTCTCTGGTCCTGAAAGTAAAAAATTCTAAGGTTGAGAAACCTTGCTTTGAATTGTCATTTAAAAATCAAACCAAAGACCTTGTTAATGATTCCATCTCTACGATTCAGCAGTAGGGATCAATATGCCCTTTCCTGCAATCAAGTGGAGATTTAGGAACTGGACTGGAAAAGCAGACTAGAAGCACCACAGGGGATGGTTCCTGGTCTCTGTTCTTTCTTGATTAAAGTAAGTAATTAGCAAATATTGTCACCCAGTCAGTATATCAAACTGGGATGAAGTAAGTGCACTAAGGAAACAGACCATCCACTCATTCCACAGTCATTGCTTTTGGCTTTGGGGATACAAAGATGACTATAACAAGCTCTGTTCCTTATGCTGCTTCCATGGTAATGGAAGTGTCTGACAGCTACTTAGTAAGTAAATACTCAGACAGAAAGTGATATGAAGACAACACAGTATTAACATTTGCCATGTAACTAATCCAAAAGAGGGAATGAAGGTTAAATGTAAAGCAGTACAAAGACAAATTTTTACTTAGCTTCAAAGACAGCATTGTTACAATAAAGGGTCTCAGGATTAATCTCCACTTAATCATTAAGGATTCACAGACTTCACTGTTACGGTACAAAAAATGCTTGATAGTGTTTATACAATGAATGCTAATGAACCATACCAATAATGATATGTATTGGCACAGTGGATTCTCATAAGCTAGTGAACTGCTTTCTACTATGGCTGCCCATTTCTGTTCTTGAGAGTTTTCATGGAAATCACAATTGTTTTTATCACTAAGTAACATAATAAAATGTGATACCAACTGAAGAAATATGAACCCAGAAAAAGAATTTCTATTTTTATGAAAAACTAAATGGAATGCATTCAAAGGACTAAATAAACGTAAATCTCTAAAAGTAAATTACTGCTGAATTAGAGTTAGATAAAATATTACCTAAATCTAAATATAAAGGATTGAGAGGAACGTTACAGATTGTTTTTAACTTACAGTCCTATTTTCAAAACAATGAAGCTGAAAATCACAAATAATGGGTATGCTTTATTAAATATTAGAGATATAACACAGAATTCTGATTTGTGGCCACACAGAGAAAAGGTCTTCACCTAATACCAAAAGACAAGTAATTTATATATCTTAAATTAAAATAAATTAGAGTACACACTTTAAAAAAGTAACCTCCCATTTTAACTGACTCTGTGTGTGTGTGTGTGTGTGTGTGTGTGTGCTGGAGATCGAACCCAAGGCCTCATGTGTTCTAAGCAATGGACCTCACACACACTCTGCAAGTGCTCTACCACTGAGCTACACAGTTTCATTTACAGCAATTCTTAATTGTTCAACTATCAGTTTAGATCAGAACAGTAGGCTCTTAACTGTATACTTAACTGCTCTAAAATTCCAATCACGTTTCTCATATCTGAAACAAAAGTCTTCTCAGTGGGGAAGTCATTAACACCCACCTCAGTCTGAAGTTCAGAGTGTTATATGAAAACATGTCCACTGTCAGAATCAACTTGTGTCTATCACCTCAGATCCTTTTGTGAAGGAGAAGTGAGTATAAATAATAAAATTAAAATACACAAACCTATACTCACATATACACACATACACCCTTGGAGATTCCAATAGAAATATTCATATCAGTGACAGTATATGATGATTACAAGTAGTTATCACATTAGTAAAGTAGTGTTCTTTAAAAAAACACATGTTATTCTGAATCCACTTTTGAACTATTTTCAACTAGAACATTTTCTAAACTTGGGAATAATAACTAGGAAAATTTTCCAGGTTTATTTTAGGCAGTAGTTTGGATTACTAACTTCCATATTTATAATTCTCCAGGGAATAAGCAATTTTAACACTTTTTAGGATAGTCCTATTTTACCTAAAATTATTTCTTTTCACAATTAACATATTAAATTTTTCCATGTATAAAGTGACAGCATTACAGTAGCATTTTAAAATAAAAATCATACAACGCTAATGGCCTGAAAATGACAGCTTGAGACAACTGTCTATTTTTAATCAGAAGATAAGTGTCAGTAATAGGATAATACAGAATGATGGAAGAGGATGGTGATATGAGGCATGTAAGTGACTTCTACCTCTACACGTCCACAAACTGAATTATCTGATACCTTATTTTCATCACATTTAGCATAAATGACTTTGACTTCAGAGTATTTAAAATAGGTTTGGTAAATTTTAGGTGGCTATGTGGCTCTGGATAAATCAGTGTTCGAGAAACAAATTCTTGCTTATTTGACCTCTGCTTCTTATCCCAACATACAATACATGTAACTTGCGCATTTCTTAGCAGTTAAACACAACATACGGTTTTCTTACATGAGAAAGTTGAGATTTTTACAGCTGCTAAAATATTTGAATTATGACTTCTTATATGAAGTCATAGATACCAAGTATACTAAACTGGTTGCAGATTGAACTGCTTTGAGGCACTGTTATGAGGGGCAACCTAATTTGATATACTGGTAGAGGCTTTTGATAGGACCCAAGGGCTGCCAGGCTTGGATTAGTAACAAAAATGCAATGAGAGTTTGCCTAGCTCTGATATGATCAATGACTCTTTAAATAACGAAGACATGAGATATTTCCTATATAACCTAGAAAGAAGAGGAACACGGAAGATATAAAAGATACACAACCATAATGGGAGTTCTGCATGTAAGCTGGGGATGTAGGTGAACTGTTCTCTATTTCTCCTTTTCTCTCTAAGGTTCTTCTCCATTCTTTTTCACTCTCTTACTGCAATATTTTAGGTTATTAAGGCAAGGACTTATTTCAATCACTGAAAGTCACAATTAACTACCACTCTGGACAAATTGAAAACAGTTTTCTAAGTGAGCAAATCGCTCCATCTTTGCAGGCAAGGCTCAATGGAATGATTTGTACAACAATCTTAATGTTTTAAATTCAGTACCACAAATTAGACTCTAATTGTCTAGGTTTAAGAAATAGATCTATGCTTCATCATAAATGTTTAAAAATAGTCCTGTATCTGCACAAAGTGTAGAAAGCTCTCTGGAAAATCACGAACCCCTTGCACACCCAATATTCCCCCCTTCTCAATCCCTTCCCATCTGCCAGCTGGGTTTCATTTTAAGAATTTCACACTGAATATAAAGTGCTATTTTGACCATGTGGCTCCAGAAATGTGAATTTATAGTCTATTCAGTGTGTGTGCAAGTGATTGACAGAGAGAGGGTTAACCAACTGGATGTGGTAAAGTCTGCTTCCTTCAGGTTACATTACATCCTCAGGCAAGGATGGCCATTCTTATACTGTTTCATTGAAGCTAGCAAGAAGCACATTGTCTCCTAGCAGCGGCTTTACTTTTTACTTAACTGCTAAATGGCCACTATATTTTGGAGCTCTTTCCTGTGTTCCTACTTACCACCATATTCATCCATTTTTCCATCTGTAAAATGGGAATACTAGAGTTGTCTTTCTTAAATATTCCATGCAACAATGCCATTTGCTGACAAATAATTCTTACTATTCTTCATGTTTAAGAATAAAAATTCCAGAATGTGTGCATATGCACTTGCTTGGCTATGTGAGTGTATGTGGCCTCCTTGGGTAGGAGCAGATTAGGAGAGAACAGGTATGGAAATAAAGGTTGAAAGGTTGACTTTAGAGTTCCTTTAATATATCCTTACTTTTTCCACTAACAAAGCCTAAAAAACATGGGAAACACTCTGCACATAACATTTCAGATTGTTAGAGCATTTGGGGCATCACAAAATCTCCAGTACCAGTGCTATGTAAATTTTTCCATACAAAGTAGTTCATAAAGCAGTCTTGCTTGTTCAGTAGTTATCTGTCTTGTTTTAGACATCTCATACTCAAGTATTAGAGACATAAAAATGTTATATCCATAAATTTAGATTTTCTAATCTTTAACTTTACAGTCAGAATATTCTTGTACACTTGTTAAATGTACCATGGACTAGATTACTTTCCTGTCTGATGAAAGCTCAATGAAAGGAGATTCAGCATTGACTTTTGAGAGGGGTGGGTATGATGTATCAGATATCACACTGGAACCAGTGTCTACATTAATGAGTATTTCTAAACTAGCATTATACACACAAAAACTGACATCAGAGGAATGATTACATTATGTCCCACAAGGGAGTCTGATAAGGAACTGAGAGAAGGTTAAATTTTAGGTCAATAATGGTTTGTTTAAATTATATTAATTTATATTCAATTATATTCACTTCTGGAGATGGATGAGCTTCCAGAAAGGCAAGAATAATGCTCAAGATTCTTAATTTGCACAACTGAAAATACGATTCCTGCTTACCAGGCCACAAAGTTCAATTTTCCATAATTAGTGGCATAGCACTTCAGGCCTTCGGCAGGAAGTAACACCTTTTACTCTCAGTTCCTTATCAGATTCCCTTGTGGGAAAAGTAAGATTTGGAGAAGAATATTTAAAGGGCCAGGTTATCCATCTGCCTGTATGCCAATGATGGTGAACTTTTTAGAGCTTTCAGTGATACAAAAAGCTCAATGTGCCATAGGTTCACCACCACTGCTCTATGCTATTCTTTAATGAAGTTCAAGGATAGCCTGCTAAAGGGTAGAAAGTCATTTCAACTGCATGGCATTTTAATATGAGGATTCCAACTTTATTTAATTCAGAATTAAAACTAAAACTATGCTTACTGCAGAAATGGTGAAGTTCAGAACTGTTACGTTTATCCTAAAAATATCATAGATTACATATTATATCACTCAGTATTTTAGTATTCTGCTATACTAGCTTTTATTTTCCCAGTGGAAGATATGTCCTCCTTATTTTCAATAACAGGGAGTTATTGTCATACCTGGGTCACAGATCACCTTTCTTTGCCTTTTTATTTTTCAAAAAGTTAGGATGCTAAACATGAAACTCATTGGTTGGTATTATTATAGTTTTCTTTTCTTTGTTCTGACCTTTCATTTCAATTTTTTACTATTACTATTTTCATTTGAGTTATATTAGGTTCTTTGTAAGGAGAAGTAGTAGACTATCCAAATAAAACTAAAGCAACATTTTCATCTGAAGTTGAAAAATATTGCCTAAATTAATGTACCAAGTTTCAGTGAAGGCCTCCAATCTTGAGTCATTCTTACTATTTGTGAGGTGTCTTCAGAGTACTTGTCAACACTAATATTATGGAATATGGATTTTGATTTTATCAGCATTGTCAGCGTAAAAGAAAACTGAGGTTAAGAATGGATTTTATATACAATGGTAAAAAGAAACTGTTAAGCAGATCAAATATTTTATAGCAAAATCTAAGGAACTAATCAATTGTCTCACTGTACAAGGCAAGTATTGCTTAAAATACAGTTTGTAGATTTCTTTCCTTCTTCTTTCCCTTTTTCTGGGGTAGTAGAGCTTTCACAGTTAGTGTCTTTGTAGTGTTCTTGGGTGATGGAATTTTAACTGTACTGTCCAGTTCTTAGTATCTTCTATATCAGTTATCAGATATCATCTGACATTTTTAATGTCATATGATTAAACCCAACAACACTCTAAAATAATCTTTCAGGGTGACAAAGGGGAATCTAAAAACAGCAAAGTTAAAATATATTTAATCACAGGCCTCTGGCCAAACTCTGTGAGATAAATAAAATCTGCCTTTCTCTTTTTCATCTTCCTTTCCAAGAGTTTTTTTTCCAGCAATCCCAGGAATCTTTCTTTATCTTAATATTTTATTTCAGGCCCTACTTTAAGATTTAAAAATATTAACTCATTAGTCTTCATATCAACTCACTGAGGAATGTATTATTGCCCTTTTCAAAGTTAGTACACTGGGGGTTTGCAGAGGTTAAATAATATGTGAAAGAATGGCAGCTTGCCAAGATGGTAGTAGTAGTCTGGTCTCAGAGTTTGTGTTCAACAGGAGTATGCTGACTGCCAGTATGGTCCATGCTGACACAATAATAACAACAGGGTGGTAAGTCTCGATGAAAAGACCAATGATTTAGCAACAAATCTAAAATATGTAATTTCATGCACCCGTCATGGGCCTGGGATAAGATCTAGTCTTAGTGCCTCCTGAAGTATCCCAAAAACCAGTACAAATAAGTAACCATTCATCAAGACCATTCCTGCAGAACAAAGCACTCTAAGCTACACAGTCCTTTTTAACACTACCTTGCAGCACATTTCGTATATGGCCTCCTTTATTGTATATGACACTGGGTTGCTAAGAAGTTAAAGACTGGTAGACTGTTTTGGAATACATCTGGATTGAACCCACCTATGTATTTATTCATTCATTCACCCATTCATTCACTCACTCATTCATTCATTCATTCATTCAATAATTATTATTTTCAGATACTCTGGAAACTCAAGATACAGCATAAAACAAAGCCATGTAATAACATCTAGTGGAGAGACACTGACAATGCAGGTGAAAAACTAGCAGAATACTATGTAGTATGTTAGTAACAGTGTAATGTACTAGAAAGAGGCAGCAAGGAAGGTAAATGAGAGATCTATAGTTCATCTCTCACAGGATCCCTATGGGCCCAGCTTTCTAGCCAAATTATGGTTAAGTTGCTCCTTAAACCCAGTAGTCCTTCCCACACGTGAGCCCTCTGCTCAAGTTACTTCCTTCTCCTAGAAGCCCTCTACCCTGGATACATGTTGTTGGTAATTAGTATTAACTGAACTGCAGCCCAAAATATCAATGTACAAATTGCCATTTAACACTTACTAGCTGTTGATTTTAAGAAAAATTCCTTAAGCACTTTAAGCCTTAGTTTCCTAATTTGGAAAGTGAGTATAATTATTATTATAAGAAAGCTACCTCACAGGTGTTTCATTGTTAGGCTCAAATGAAATAGGGTATAGAAAGCTTAGAAGGGTGCCTGGACTTTTCCTTTCGTAGCATCACTGATACTAAAATGTTGCCTCTTAGTCTCTAATCACAATAGATGGAGGAGAGGTTTTCCTTCTCTCATACTGTATTTCCTTTGTTTTATTATCCATTGGTATATGCCATGCATCATTTCAAGTGTTCAAACCATTCTGAAGTGCAAATATATATATACTTACATATATATATATAGAGAGAGAGAGAGAGAGAGAGAGTGAGTGTGTGTTTTATTTTGTTTTTCATCCCCCATAAAATCATAACCCTGAGGGTTTTGACCAGTGGTGGGGAACCTTTGGTACACGTGCCTTGGGCATGCAGAAACATCTCTGTTGGCATGTAGGCCAAGTCTATGGTTTTTGTTTTTTTTTTCCTAAACTAAAACCTCAGGATTCTGATTTAATTGTAGTGTCACCACTTTGTGATAAATAAGTTGGTTTTGGGTTGCAGTTTGGACACTTGGTATCTAAAAGGTTTGTCACCAATGGTTGAGACTGGACATAAACTTCCTCCTTGTCTTCTCTTCACCTCTTCTAGGGTTTTTACCAGTTTATTATCTATATATGCCAGCTAGTGGACAGGACAAAGAAATGCAAAAGAAGTTAGAATACATGCACAAAAGTTCTACTTTAATTAATTTTAAATCTTCTAACATCCTTTATCTCTCTTCTTGTAGAAAGCTTGTAAGGGATGTGAAGAAGGAAGGACATAGTTCCTGTTCTCCAAGGATTTACAATTTAAATAGAGTAGCAAGTCTTAAGGAAACAAAACAAAACAAAACAAAACAAAAAACAACACTTCCCTAAACAACTAGTGTGTCAATTCTGCTTGAATCTATGCCTCAAAGTGCTTGCTATCTCCCCAAATATACCTTACATAAACTTTTCACACTTCAGGATAGCTACTTATCCAATTGATCCAAGAAACTTTTCCCTTCCCTTTCATCTTTGTTTGTTTGTTTGTTTTCCTTGATCTCCCTTCTCCCAAGAATGGACTGCCCACTCAGCCCATGAATTTATGAATATGAATTCATTCATTCATTAATGCACTTTCTCTCATAGTGTTTTTATTTTTTTTCTACTTTTTAAAAAAAATCGGTACCAGGTATCGAACTCGGGACCACGTGCTTGCAAGGCAGGCACTTATGCCGCTGAGCTAAATCCCCAGCTGATGCACTTTCTATATCCCTTTCTGTATCCCTATTGCTGTGAATTTTCCTGGAGAGATCTCAGAGAACTTTATCTGAAGCAAGCCCTCTCAGTTCTTGGCGAATTTCACTTTGGAGCAGGACCTGATGTGTAGAAGATGGTCAAGTAGTCACAGAACTGAATGAATACTGAAAAGGAAAGCCAAAGAGACTGTAGTTCTTCTTTTTCTTGTTCTTGCTTTCTGAGCAGAGATGCTGGAGCACACAGCTGACCAAACTAAACCATTGGAGGGAAGAGATCCATAAATACTCTTTAAAAATGGGTGGGAAATTGAAAGACTCCTAGGTATAATAAATAGATTCAGTAATGTAGCTGGATACAAAGTCAACAGTCAAAAATCAATAGCATTTCTATATACTAACAACAAAACCACTGAGAGAGAAATAAGAGAAGCTACACCCTTCATAGCATCCAAGAAAATGAAATACTTAGGAATTAATCTAACTAAAGAAGCAAAAGATCTATTCAGGGAAAATTATAATACCCCCAAAAAAGAAATTGAAGAGGACCTCAGAAAATGGAAAGACATCCCTTGTTCACGGGTAGGCAGAACAAACATTGTGAAAGTGGCCATTCTCCCAAAATTGTTATACAGATTTAAGGCAATCCCAATCAAAATACCACTAGCATACCACACAGACCTAGAGAAATCACTCCTGAAATTCATCTGGAACCAGAAGAGAACTAGAATAGCAAAGGCAATCCTAAACAACAAAGGCAAGACAGGAAGCATCACAATCCCTGACTTGAAGTGATACTACAAAGCTACTGTAATAAAATCAGCATGGTACTGGAATAAAAACAAATCTGAAGATCAGTGGAATAGATTTGAAGATACAACTACAACTACAAACACACTCAGCCACCTTATCTTTGATAAAGGGGCCAAACATATCCACTGGAAGAAAGTCTCTTTAGCAAATGGTGATGTTACATTTACTCTTTAAGTTTTGTTTTACATGATCCTTAAAAAAATCTTTAAAAAATAATCTCATTATGGCAACATATATTTTAAATTTTAGTGCACAGAGCATAAAAAAACTATTTCTCAAGTTGGCTTTGACTTGCCAGGTGATTTTTTTAAGACTCACACCATATCCCAATTAGGCTTCTATTCCAAAGCAGATATTCTAAAATTTTGGAAACACAAACAACAGGTATAATTAAGGGAATATGTTAAACTCAATTTGGCTGTCTTCACATGAAGAGTCAAAATGTAATACAAAATGTAAATGAAAAATTAAATTCCAGAACACAAAAGTTTTTTTGTTTTCAAAGAAACTTATTTATGAGGGGGAAGTGATAAATCTTTAGCGTATCAGTAGTAAACCTGCCCTGCAAATACATGGCTAACCTGGAATATTCTGATAGAAGAAAAAAAGTCCTAGAATCACATGTGGAACAAAGAATGAGGCTAGATGACTGATAACCAATACAATTTCTTCTAATGGCTCTTAACATCACATGGAGGTCACAACATCACATGGAGCAAATTAAGAAACGGTAGGTCATTTAGGAAGTTCTTCAAATGTGCCAACATTTGATGTTTTACCAATTCACTTTGCTCTGCATATCAAAGAGATGGTTCACCTCTAATCTAAGCCTCTGATATGCAGTAATTATCCTATTGGAATTTATATGAAGGGGCTCACTACAAAGAAAGACAGAAAGCTTCAGATTGCTCTGGATTCAGTATCCTAGGGGATGACAAGGTTCTCATTTTCTTTTCTTCCTGGGAGACAAAAACAATCAGATAGGAAAATCTGCTCTTTGGAAAAGACTTTCCAGAATCTTGAAAGTAAAGAGATATGGGAAAGTGGATATCTGGACTTTTTAAGTCCAATAGTAGCAACTTATGTGAGAGCTGCAGTGCATTAAGTCTGTCTCTGATATCACTTCAGATATGAAGATTAGTGGAACATAGCAATAAACTGAATCATCAAAAAGTTCTCTCAAGAATTTGAACATAGAATTTGATGAGCATTACCCTGTAGACCTAAGCTTATGGGACCCTGATAGATAAGATACAGAAACCTTTTAGACAAGGGCTTCACTCTTCAGAAATGAAAGCTCAGTGTTAAATGTTCTAACATAATCATTAGTGTTTAGTAGGAGTCGACATATACTCTGTGGATTAACCAAATACATAAAATCTACAGTTTCTGCATTCATAGAGTTTACAAATTAAGAAAACAAACCCATCTTTCACTCTTATTATGGGGACTAGAATCAGGGAACAGTTAGATCTCTTTTTAAAAATGCTATCAGTTGGGCCGGGGATTTAGCTCAGTGGCTTAAGCGCCTGCCTGGCAAGTGCAAGCTCCTGAGTTCAATCCCCGGTACCACAAAAAAAAAAAAAAAAAAAAAAAAAAAAAAAAAATGCTATCAGTTTATTTCCTTAAATCCATATTGACCTACACAAACAGAATTGTTCAAATCTCTCACTGCAGAAGACCATCTATGATTAAGCTTTTCTGATACTCTTTGCTGATACTCTTTTCTGATACTCTGATACTCTAGGATTGTTCTAATCTCTCATTTATCAAATTCCTTCGCCAGAGGAGTGAAGGGGGGGCCCTTTTGCTCCTGATTTTATGAGTCTGCCAGGAGTAAACTGGCTATCAAAACCAAAGCTAAATTCCTCAAAATGCTTTTGGTAAATAGACATAAGACAGCACTGTGCTTACACATATTGCATATTCTGAGCTATCAGTCTTAAATTGAGACTTGAAAGAGGCTCAGCTCTGAATTTCCCATTCTTGGAAATCACATGGCATATGCAATAAGAACATATGGCCGTGAGATAGCAGAGCTGCAATCTGTACCACAGCCAAGAAAACTAGATACTCAAGTGTATAACTATTAATGAATTGAGAAATAATTCAAAGAAGTTACCAAGAGAAGGGAAACACAGAAAACCAAGTTACAGAAAGCAGGCATTTAAAAGATATCTGGCAATTACATAATATCTAAAAATATTTACATAAATGTGATGAAAGTGATTGAAATTTGAGGGAACATAGAAGGCAGAAGCTTCTCAAACCAGCAGAATTTCAATAGTTACTAACAATGATAGCAAGGCCTTTAGAAATACAAACAGAACTGCATACTAATAAATACGAAGCTCTTGAAATCTGGTTGTATAGAAACAACACAAGCAATTAATATTTAGCAAATGAAAATGAAATCAAGTATTTAGAAGAATGTTAAGGATGCGAATAGAAAGATTTTTAAAACGTATCATTTGAGGAAAAGATTGGTACTTATGCAATGTAGGGTAGGAAGTATAATTTGGTGAAGTTGACAGTAAAAAGTACTGCAGTCCTTTTGAAGGTCCTTTAAATTTTAAAAGTATCAAGATAATCTATAGTCCAATTACATAGTTAAATTAGTACAGGTGGATGTACAATTAACTGAATTTATAACTTCTAGATTTCTATTGGGATTTTTATTTCCTCTACTGGTTTTGTCCTGAGTTGGGAAGGAAAATATCAATGGCTTATCTTTGAAGCACCAGCTGTGGGTGAATATTCTCTGGGCAATTGTACAGGACATGATATCACACCTCACACCTCCCTATTAAGGCTTTTGTTACAGATCATTGCCAGTCTCTGTGAAAACAGGAACCATATTGCAAAGATCAGCAGTCATACAGTTTTCTTTAACAACTTCAAGCACTACATCATAAGTCTCAGAGGTGTGTGCCAAAGGTGTTATCTAATAGAGCAGTAAATAGCAGAAGCCCTCCCCATCAAATTTGCTTAACTTGGAATTAAGGAAGCCACTGAAATGAATGTGAAATTGTTTGTACAACTTACATAGACACAGTAGAATCTACGAATGTAAGATTAGCTAACCCCTGTAAAAAATATCTGTGCTCCTGCCAAGAGATCTCACACTGCAGCAGGGTGCAGAGTAGCCTAAACATGTTTAATTTTCTTATGAAGAAAAGAGATAAACGAAGTGTGTGCTATCAACAGTAATATGTGGGGAAAGAATGAAGTGGCTGGGGAAAACAAAGCAGGATAGGAAAGGAAAAAAATTCAAGCACTTTGTATGTATATGCACTTGAATAAACAGCTATGACTTTGAGATCAAAGACCTGTGGGAGGCACAGGCATTGTGTATTTCTATGGAAGGACATCAGGGAATGGAAACAGGGAAACAAAAGGAACTGATGTTTACTGAGTGCCTGCCCCTGTCTGGCTTAGCAAGACCACTTGTTTGGGTCACTACTTATTTCTCATAGCAATGGGTAAAAATGATGTTATGAGTTATCACCTTTGTTCCTCACATCAACCCTGTGGTCCCTGATCTAAAATGAGCACTGTCCTGCCACTGTTGTAATGATGTAATCTTGAACAAGTCAGTAAATGTCTATTAATTTTTGAAATAGGGAAATAATAGTTGCCTTGAAGGATTTTGGTGCAGACTGAATAAAAGTATAGGTAGGGTCTTTAGCATAAAGACTACCCGAAGTACTCAAATACTGTTAGTGTTCTGAATGAAAAATGTAAGTTAAGAGAAAGCTGAGATTTGAATTTGGGTCTTCAAACTCTAAGGACTCTGATTTTTTTCTACTTTGTGGTTTCTCACCTTGATATTTTCTTCAACAGAACTTAAAAAAAAAAAAAAAGATAAAAATATGCCCTAAACTCAGTGTTTCCTTTCTTTATATAAATTAGGGGCTGGGGCATTATTTTACCCAAATTATTATTTTATTCTTTATAAAACAGACCAACATTAATAGCTTTCTTCCCTCATATATAAAAAAATGCAGTGTGGACACAATGAGAGTCTTACATCAGTTTTTTTTTCAGGGATAGGGACTAAATTTGGGGTTTTGGAGCTTTACATACCCTTGGCAAACACTCTACAATGAAGATACATCTGCAGCCTTCACATCATGTCTTTTGTTCTTGTCTCCAACTTGGTATATATCTTACTCAGTTGTCTTTCATAATTTATATTATCACTTTGTGCAAAAATGGCTCTGCAATTCAAAGTGAATGTTTCTATAGGTTCCAGGCTAATTTGCAGTCTCTGAGAAGCTGTCAACATAGTAATTCTGGGTATTCCATGAATTTGTAAGAAACAAAACCAAGACAAAACAAAGCAAACTTGCCTATTTCCTTTGTGTCAGGCACTGTGGTAACTGCCTTAGATAACTACAACAGAAACTGCTAGTGTACAGTGACATCTATGTCCTCTCTTTTCAGGGCAAGAGGGTGTGCTATACTTCACAATTTGTTTCATGTGGTGACTAAGTCTGGGGAATGGGGGCACAAATGATGCACATAGCATTTCCAGGTCTTCCAAGAAGACATAGGTGATGCCCCTTTTTTGTGTGTACAACTGGCTCTTTCTTTTCACAGCTAGTTGGATACAGTGGCTCCCAATGAGAAAGAAAACAAAGTAAGATGGAAGGTTTTAGGATCCTCGAATAACTGCCAAGAGCAGAGTGCTTCCACTTAAACACAGTGGACAGTGAGATGACTTAAAGAAGGCACTGAGATTTTATGTGATGTGCAACTCATGTTACTCATGGTACAGAAACATTTCTTAATTCTCAGTACAGCTCTGTCAGGCAATACATTATCACCTGCAGTTAATTCATATGGGAATAGTGGTTGAGAAGAGTAAATTACTTGTCTAAGGGCAAACAGTTAACAGGTAATGAAAGTGATATTTAGCCCTAGGCCTGTTTAACTCCAGAAATCATGCTCATGCCCTGTCTTTCCAGCAGCTATCACAGATGTGTGGGCACAAATCCATGAGGCAAACATTCCTAGTTTTACCCTTAAACTTACGTCTCAGTAACAGAGCCATCTTATTTTCCCATTAGTTATAAGAGGTAACAGTAAAAATACAAGCTAATTTTTATAGACAATTTTACTCAAAAAGTGATAGATTATTATATGCAAAATATTAAAAGGAGTATTGCTTTGACTAAACCAAGGGTGAGGTTCTCAGGAACAAGTAGTTTGAAAACTACTACGTGGAAAAAAAAAAAAAGAAAAGAAAACTGCTATGTGGAATCATATTGCTTAAAAAAATATCTAAATCAGTTCTAGAATTCAGTTTTATGAACAATGTAAAAGCTATGGATTAACAGTTAATGTATACTTCTAAAGAAAAGTAAAACCATCAATGTCTCCTCATTAAACCACTTCCTATTTTACCTGTAGACCATCTGGATTGTTGGTTAAGTTTTGCTGATCCTTGTCATCCAGATACTTTGCAATGAGAAAGACTAAGTCTGTTGATGAGCTACTTGTTTGAGTTTCTGGCCTGGCCTTCTCCAGATCTTTCCTTCTTTCCAGTTCTTTTCTTTTTTAAGTTTGTCATCTATATATACACCACGGTTTAGTTCAATTAACATTCATTATCCCCTTGCTTATATTCCATTAAAAGGATATAATCATGGTTCAGATCTGGTCCCTGCTCTAGAATCAGGAAAAAGACGATCCCAGTAGTTCATCATAAAAGGATCCTTGATGTGTACTAATAATTCACTTAGTGTTTGAGTTTTTTAAAAAATGGCAGTGATTACAACAATTTCGAGGAATCATTCTTGATAATTTTCTATAGCTTTTTGTAAAAATAATGCATAGTGAAAAGGAAATATTTAAAATAAGAAGAGGTATGTGAGGATATTAGTTGTAGTAGATGCTGTCAGTAGAGCTAAAGCATGGTTCTTGAAGTTCTCTAAGCCTTTGATTGTGGGATTGTGGGAAGCCTAGGAGATCTTGGAGGGAAGACCTAAACAGTTATATAAACTTGTCTAAAGAGACAGTCCAGTAGTCCAACATTTTACCATTGTTACATATATAATGATGCACTCTGACAAAATATTGCCTTGACTTAGAGCACATGAGGAAAATCAGATTTGTAAACACTAGCTCCACAGGAAAGGACAGCCACTTTGCCTTCTCTCCTGACACCTGCTTTGTGGAGACCCTAAACCACAAACAATAAAATAACCTGCTAACTGTCTATTCCCTTGAGCACTTTCTCTTTCCTTTACAATCCTTTCAAGTAGAGCTGTACTCTAAATGTTGCAGACTGGCTGAAATGACCAATATAGACAGAGAATGCTCTGGGAAATTTACAAAGAAAATCAATGCACTACATTAAACTTTCAGTTATTCTGACGACAGATGAAAAAGGATCTCCCATCCCCAGTATTGGGTACTGAACCTACAGCCTTTGCACTAAGCTTCTATTCTTTTAAATTTGTTGAGATACATCTCCCTAAATTGCCCAGGCTGGCTTAAACTGGTGTTCCTTCTGACTTGGTCTCCTAGAACACTGGGATTACAGATCTGAGCCACCACACCCAGCTAAAAGGGAGCCTTTCAGAGGTGAGTACAGCTCATATTACATCTTAATGAAGCTGTGATAAGACAGGTAACTTAGAGTTGAATGTTTTAAAGAGTAAGTCAAGTCTTCATCATTCACATTTGAGTCTTGATTACTACCACTGCTCAGGGTCAGACACAGTGAAATTCATGTAGCTCAAAACAAACAAACCACCACCTCCCCCACCTAAAAAAAGTCCTCATACCACCTCAAAATGAAATTCAAGTTTGTGCTAGTGGTCTGATTTTGGAGACCATAAAGTTTTATATCTGCATAAAATATGATGCAGCTGCTTCTGAGGGGCTGGCTGTTCCCTGCCTCCACCCCGTGAAAGCGTATTTGGTAAAATGATCTCTCAGTGCTGGAGATGAATTAAACATCCTGAAAGTTGTCAAATACACAAAGCTTTCTTGAGTAAGAATGATTTACTTAAGCACAACTCCTATAATGTTAACCTAGGTGGACATATTCTTCCATTTCTAGTATATTCTTATAAGCATATTGAAATAAAAATTTTTTAATATTCAAAAAACTTAAAAATTTCCTTTTTAAATCAGGATTTTCTTTAAAGCATGAGCATTTTTCAGGCCAGGTAAACACAATAAAATTAAAAGATATCTGTAAATGCTTGTGCCTAAAGCTTAAGATCTTATCTGACAACTACTGAATGAAAAATTTCAACAAGAAAGCAGAGCACTGGAGATAAATGAGACATGACTATGAGTTTTCATCCTGGTGTTAGATTATGACTTGCAGGAAAAGGAGGTAATAAAAGTGTCAGGAGAAAGGTATTTGTCTGACATTGTGTCAGATTTCCTAAGGCCCAGGAGCACCTTGAGAAGGAACAGCTGGGAGGAGCAGACAAGAGCTTTAGCAGCATTTGGAAAGCTGCCATTATGTGTCCTTAGCATTCTTAAAAAGCATTCATTTGGTATTTGTCTCTTACTTTTATTAGCTTAAAAAATTTTAGCAGATTGTCACACAAACGACATTATGGGAGATATTCACAATTTGGCTGATTACTCTTCAAGCCTTTCTTAGTGTTACTTTAATTATTCTAAACAGCATTTAAAAACTGTTTAGATGAATTGAAAATTAGATTCATTCCAAAGAAATGATACGAAAAGATATTCTTAGAGTCAGAATTTTAAAGCCAGAAGGGGACTTACAAATCATCTATTTCGACCATCTCTTAGCTCAGGAGACCCAAACCCAAATGGGAAAAAATGACTAAACCTGTCAGCAAAAAGGTTCAAGGCATGAACTTAGATTCTTAACATTTAATCCAACTGTCTTTCTACTGTTGACCAACTCCACACTACTTCTTTTTCATTCTTACTCAGAGGCTGTTCTCTCTAACTATCCAAGCTTCTTTTCCTAGCTCTGCACAGTAACCTGGCTGTGTTTGGCCCGTAGCATAACTGGGGAGGCGACATGGACTTTGGGAAATATAGCCTGCAGTGGAAAGGAAGGGAATAAACATGATACAAATAGACAATGACTAGCTCCCCCTTTTTCTCACATTGCTCTATATCTGTTAAAATAACAATTCAGCTGAAACCAACATCCAATTTTATGGAAAAACTTATGCAGAAATAGAACACACACCTAGCTTCATGAGAATTACTCTCTTTGTTCCCTTACTATGCCTCTTTGATTTCTCTACTTTTGTGTACTACAATATACCATTATGTATGGATTTATACAATAGTTCAAAGAAAATTATTCTTTTCTTCTTTTTTTTGGTACCAGGGATCAAACTCAGGACTCTTTACTTACAGGCAGGCACTTATACCACTGAGCTATCTCCCCAGCCCCAAAGAAAATTATTCTATGGGGCAGGGAAAATCTCTACACTATTCAGCAAAACCAGAACACATGAACTACTTGGTCATAACTTCAACTGGCATGACCCTAACAACAACAAAAACGACAGCAACAAAAACAGCAACAAATTCTGCCTTTTCAGTCCTCATTTCTCTCCACTTACTTTTTACTCTGATAAAATGCATATAACATAAAACCTGACATTTTAGCTATTTGTAGGTGTTCAGTGAACTAAGCATATTTTCACTGTTGTGCAACCATCACTAACTATCCTACATTTAATCTTTATTTGCCTAATTTTCAGTGAGTATACTAACAGGAGCTTCACAAAGGACAGACTGAACTTTCTCTGTACTCGCAATAGCTTCATTAGTTTCAGGTTTCTTAAGAATGAAGCCTTGAGGTTCCTGTATTCCCTGTCTATCCAATTTCTACCCAGTTTCATCCTATCCATATTGTGGCCTTCCCAAATTATAAGTGTAAACAGACAAACAGGCAGATACACATAACAAGCATGCATACAATTTATTATTTCTTCTTTTAGCTTAAAACTCTTCCATAAATGGTTACTCATTTGGTTCTGTTAGTTCCTGTTTATACACTTGCTCTGGGCCTCAAGTCACCGTTTCTGTAATCACTGAGCAGTCTGTGTACAGTTTTCCTTGAGTTCGAGGACAGCCTGGACTACATAGTGAGACCTCATCTCAAAAAAAAAAAAAAGAAGAAGAAGAAGAAGAAGAAGAAGAAGAAGAAGAAGAAGAAGAAAAAGAAGAAGAAGAAGAAGAAGAAGAAGAAGAAGAAGAAGAAGAAGAAGAAGAAGACGACGACGAAGAATTAAACCTAGCAGATTCTTTCAGGTTAAATATTGGAAAACACACTTTGCCAAATACCCTTCATAAGCGTGGCATAAATTGACACAACTCTGAGACTTTTGCAATCAAATGGAGCCAGTTACCCAATTCTACAAATTATTAGGGATGTCCACTAATCTGGTCTCCCTCCCTTCCTCTGTCCTTCTCTGTAAGTAAATATTTACAGTCAAGCTTGAAAAAAAAATTACAAATGTCTTGTTACTCTAGGAGTGGCTGGTTCAAGAAAAAAAAAATCACATAATACTGAGCAGAATTCACACAAAGCTTCTGTACTGTCTCACTTCATCCTTACGTGTTTACAACATGTAGAAGTTATCACTTTAACCAATGCTTACTCCACATTTGGAATGAACTGATTTCCTACTGTAAAAATGGTGTCATTCAAATGCCAGTGGTTGCTTGGATGTCCGCTTTAAGACTAATGAATTTGCCAGTTTGTATAGAGCCCACATATTTATACTTTAGCAAAAAATAATATAATTCTGTTGCTGAAATTTTGTTTTTCTATAAACAGAAACACAGAGAACCTAAGAAAGACACTATTTTAAGATTTTATAAAGTGAAAGAGAAACAATTCTCTTAGTTATCAGAGCTATCTAAATCTTTGTTTAGATAAGCATTCCAGATAGGGAATAAGTTAAAAAAATGAATATATAAAAGCACGCAGATTGATTAGATAAAAGAAGGACAGAGGGAGGAAGAGCAAATATTATTTTTTCTTGAATGGGAGTATTTTAAAGCTAAATGCCTTGCCCTGCAAATTCCAGAGTTACGTAAAATACTGGTGGTTGTAGTCACTTGAGAAAAGCACAATTTGAAAGTGAATTTCTTCTTATAGGTCAAAGAGAAGTCAAGATAATTGTGAGTGTCCTTTGTACCACTCAAGGACTGCTATAAAAAAATAAGTATAGTAAAAGCTGTAATATTGTCATTTACCCACTGTAAGTGTGTAATAGTAATAATCATAAATGTTTTTTACCAATCTGTTAAATGAAAAATAGGTAGCAACAGCAACAACAAAACAGCTTTTCTACCACTGGGCTAAGATTAATTTACCTTTATTCCTAAAAGATAGTCCTCTTATTTGAGAGCATTATAAGCAGTCCTGAGAAACATGGCCATGAGCAGTGAGAGGGGAAGGTTAGGGGACCACCACAAATGGGTAGATAACACCATGGGTGGTGAAGCATATGCTGACCTGGCTTCTTAATCAAAACAGTTCTACAAGGCCAAAGTGTGGTGCAATACAAATGGAAAATAAAGGTTTAGTGGCGCCTGTATTCTACTGCAGGTAAATAAAAAAAAAAAAGAAAAAAAAAGAGAGAGAGAGTTTAATACAGGCATACTTGCTGCTAACTTGACATGCTCTCTTTATTTACATCCTGTTCTTAGGATCTGTGTAAACTTGTAAGATGCACCAGGCATGGTAGCACATGCCTGTAATTTCAGAACTCGAGAGGCTGAGGCAAGAGGATTATTGCAAGTTCAAGATCAGTCTGGGTTACAAAGTGAGTTCAAGGCCAGACTGAACTGTATAGTGAAACACTGTCTCAAAAAGACTAAAAAAGAAAACAAAAACAAAACAAAAAAAACTTGTAAGATGTGAGTGGTTTCTCTAGAAGAGTTGTAAATTTGCCTAGAGAATCAAGTTACATATATACCAGCTTAATTCAATGCAATCTGTTTGAAACAAAAGCAATTTAACTTAATAGAAAGATTACATTACAGTATCTATTAAATTAAAAAATGTTTTTTGATAGATCAGGCCTACTCTAAATCACTTATTAGCCTTAGGCTGCCATTCAAATTTATCATTTTACATAATGCATGATTTCTAGAAGTTGTTACATACTGGATCTCAAATGTTAGTTTGATGTTTACATTCACTTATACCTATTTTTTTGGGACCAGGGATTGAACTCACGACCTTGCACTTGCCAGGCAGGTGCTTACAACACTGAGCTAAACCCCCAGCCATGTATTCACTTATAAACTAAGATAGGCCACTCTAAGGGCCCACATATTGCCACATTACAAAACAATCATTGCTATGCATGTTTTCAAACAAATTTAAGCTTTACAAGGGCAGGAACTTTCACTTAATAAAAGAGAACCAGAATGAAGGATGTAGAAAACATACACTTTTGTGGTGGGTAAGAGAAGGCAGTAGACATCAAACTTGAAACACTTTGGGTACAAATTACCCCACGAGAGTAAGAACCAAATGGAACTGAGCAACGCCCACCATGCCTAACCCCTGCCAACAGTTCTCCCTTCTTAGAAAAGCTTTGCCAAGGGCTTCTACCTCTGGCACAAAGACCAGTTACAAAAAGGACCTACTATTCCCAGTCTCAGGCTTTCTACATGACAAATAAACAAGGAAGAAAAAAAAAAAACTTTTGTAAGCGGATCACCATCTGGGTTGAGGAACAAATTTACGCCAATGAAGTGGTGCTATGAAATTATAAACATTCTGGAAGACTCTGTGCCTTGATTAAAACTACTGGGTGAAAGCCAAATTTGGAAACAGAAAGCAGGATACAGCCAATGTTTGTGGTCTTTATCATTCACTGCTACACTGGTTATAGGTAACACTGAACATAATGGCAACATGAAGTTAATGAAGCTTTTGAGATCTGACCAAGTGGTTGCAAATAATGAAGAAGGCCACAGGGAACCATGATTTGTAAACATTGGTTAAATGTGAGATCTTCAAAGAGGAACTCAAGAAATTTGCATGGAAAATTGTAGAAGAGCTGAAGCAAAGAACAATTAAAACCCGATGGTCAGTTTCTGATTTGTTTCTAGCAAATATATACTGTATAGTTCTTTCTCATAATCCTTCATCTCCCAAATGTCCCCAAATTTATTAGGTGAAATAGAGTTTATTTGAAAGGATTTATTATACAAGCATGAAAATTTAAAGCCATAGTTATCACAGAGTCAGTGCTGTAATTTACAAAAAAGAACTATACCAAAAGCTTTTTATTTAGAATAAGATGAAGGATTCCTACTGTATTTTTGACACTGCTTGGAACAAAGACATATCATGGAGCAGTCTCCCCCCATAATACCCCTGTCCACCTCTGCTTCTTGCACATAAAGAATCTTCCACAGTCCACACATGAAGGGATGGGCAGAACTCCCCCCTATCAAGAGAGATCAATCAATCTAGAAGGAAAAAAAGACATAGGACATAGAAAAGGTATAGTGTGAACCACAGTCTTCCAGGTCTTGATCCTCAGGAGAAAAGCTCATTTATCAGAAAAGATTAAGTGAAAGCATTCAAAATATTAGAATGCTTATCACAATACCAATCAAGTATAAGAGTCTCTACTAATGAGAATCTATGCTTTCTTCTAAGTTTCTTAGTTCTTTTTTTTTTTTTTTTTTTTTGGGTACCGGGGATCAAACTCACAACCTTGGGCTTGCTAGGCAAGTGCTTGTGGCACTAAGCTAAATCCCTGGCCCTCTTAGTTCAGTTTTAGATGATTGATATTACATATTTTCACAATAACACCTACAAGATATTTCCAAAAGCTGGCTTTAACAGGGGTGCCCAAAGATTAAATCTGAATTGTGAATATTCTCATGGTTATATAAACGAGTGCTGTGAGGGAAGAATCCCTTAAACTAAATCAAAAGCAGTCTAGATTGGTAAAATAATTTATTTTTCTTTTACTCTGACAATTTTCATGAAAAGAAATCAAGATTTTACTTGGAGTTCTAAAAAAAAATTTATGTACTAGACTAATTAAAAAATTTTAATAGATGTTTATTTAGTGTTTTCTGTGATCACTACATGCATTTAATTGATCTATGAAAATATTCTCTTTGGAGTATTGTTCAACTTCATGAAATAATCACTATAACAGAATCACTATTTCAGCGTGTTGGCTTTGTATTTCCATTATGCTTAAAGCTGGACACATCTGCAGACCCTATAAAGATGATTGAGAAATTCCTAGGTGCTGGGTAAACTGTCATTAGCTTAAGGCTTTCTTACTGTCACTTCATGAGAGATCTTACATATACAAAAGTGCATATCAACTTAAATGTACAGTTTCTTATTATTTAACTTAAATTATAGGAAGGACCGTGTATTAATTGAGAAAAAATAAACCCTGTCTACATAAAAATCATAAGTAAGCTTAACAGCTACCCCAAAGAAGATTTATGTTTCCCAAGGCTTAAACCATGAATGGTACCTACATGACTGTCCTACTGAGTAGCTTGTACTACCCAATGGGACTATGCTGCCTGATGGATCTGTCATGAATGTACGGTAGTTCAGAGCCACCTGGCAACAAGACATATAAATTACAGCCTGTTGAGAATGTATCAAATAGACATACATTCAAATTTTACCACTAGATACACACATCTTTTTTTTTAAATTTTGTAGGGGGACCAGTACTAATAGAAGAAGGCCCTGAAGGATATTACCCATTTCCTATCTATTCATAGAATAATGCAGTAGTCAAGTGGACTTTCAAAAGATAAAAGCATCATTCTCTCTACAGTTTCTGGATGCCTGCCCAAATCTCAGTCATATTTTCATATTTGTCAGCTCAAAGAGGCTCTTTTATAATAGCAGATAAAAATTAAGTGTTCACAGTAGGCTTCAAAGTAAAATTCTTTCAGCAACGATGCATGAAGCACAGTATATATCTTTCTTTAGAAAGGTTTACTGCTTCAAATTCAATATTCAAAATGGTCACATCATAGAGTTAAAATATACTGGGACAATGACTGCTATGATCTGATTTTTTAAAATTAGGCTAATTATTCAGAAAAGGGTTTTCACAAGGGTAAATCTGGAGTCTTTCAGCAGAGGTGGCATTTTTTCAGAAATATCCTTAATAAAGACATGAAATTAAAGAGTAAAGAGTCATAAAAAGAAAAGATCACAATTAAGACTTTTTTTTTTACCACTTGGTGGGTACAGAGCAGACTCAGACTAAAGAATTAAATCACTTAACAAACTAATGTTTAAAAACCTACTAAAATACTGATCTATCGCTTCTTGGTAAACGTACTCACATTCTAATACTTTTTTCTTGGATTACTTTCTCACTTATTACAAGAACTGTTTCCTTATACTTATGATCATTTAAGAGCAGTCTTTACTAATCAGCAGACATATAGTTGTGAGGGATAGATGTCATGGTAAAAAAGTGATTTCAATAGCTTTGAATGATTTGTAACAAAAAGAAAATAAGTATTGCAGAATCTTAGTTACTGGCTTACTAAAGAGCACAAAAACATGCCTGCTTCCTTTGGAGATGAATCATACTCTTCCCCCAATCATTCTTTTATTTAAGTACAGTTGTTGAACTTTTACATTTCTTTACAGGAAGGCAATTATAAATATCTAAAACCATAGCACCTAGGATAATACCAAGAAGATGGTAACCTGTCAATGAGTTGAGAGAAATCTTTCAAATGTGGCTGTTTTCTGAGTTCCAGGACAACTCTGGGGACAAAAAAGCCACCTGACAGTGGAGAGAAATTTATTCACCTCTGATCTGCAATGTTGTTGGCCATATTCTCCCAAAAGCAACAGCAACAAAAACTTCAAATCCTAGATAATCTCAGAGATTTATTCATAATATTAGAGGGAAAAAAAGAAATTATTTGTGAAAGATTTACCTTTTAGAGAATATATAGGACCTAACAAAACATTTTAAAAATTTTTATGTTGAAAAATTTTTCTTAGAAATAATGACTACAAATAGGCAGCTAAGGAAAAAGTTTACCATTTGCTTCTCCTTGAATGTTTTTAGTGCTTTACATTTATGGTTCTATTCTCACTTTCTGATAGAAGTGATTTTGCCCAGATCACAGTTTAATAGCACTGAGACAGAAGCTAAATAATTTGTTGAGTGTCACATGGCTAGAGAGGAAGAGCTGAGTTTTCAACTCAAACTTGTCTAATCCTAGAGTGTATATGTATGACTAGTACAACAGACTTTGGCTTGGAAAAATATAACTATTGAGCAATGTCAAGGAGTTGGAGTTTTGGATCCTGGTTTAATCATTTGCTACTATATGACACTGAAAAAAACCTTTGTGGCATCATTTGAGCAAAAATACTCATCTTTCAGTCTTCAGTAGTAAAAATGACATTTTTATTCTAATTTTTTATTTTAAAAAGCAAAACACAAAAAAGGGTAGAAATGATACAGAATTTCAAAAAAATTAGTAGGAAATTAACACTAGTTAATATATTGCATATTGTTATCTCATAAGTAGTTGTTCAGGTTGCAATACTTAGGCATAAAAAAATGATCAAACAATCATACAATGAAAGCACAAATTTTTCTTTTTGAGGAACTACCTGGTTAGTAGTATAGTTATCTATTATATATATATATATATATATATATATATATATATATATATATCCAAATCTATACCCATATATGTATACCTATATACCTTTCAGTTTCTTTTACACTAGGGAGACAATACAATATTTACAAATATGAGTTTGATTTATTTCACTTATGAGTATGGACTCAAGTTACATCCATTTACCTATAAAAGCCTCAAGATTATCTTTCTTTATAGCTGAGTAATATTCCACTGTATAAAAATATCTTTTTTATTCATTCCATAGTAGATGGGCATTTGGATTGTTTCCAAGATTTATCTATTACAAATTGTGCTGCTATAAACACAGGTGCACATATATCACTGTGGCATGACATTTTCAGTTTTTCTGGGAAAATACCCAGAAGGGGAATAGCTGGATTGGGACTTCCAATCCTAGTTTTTTGAGGAATCTCCTCACTGATTTCCACAGTGGTTGTACCAGTCTACACTTTCACCAACAGTGGAGAAGTGTTCCTTTTTCCCCACAGCCCTGCCAACATTTGTTATTGATTGATTTTCTCATGGCAAGCCATTCTTTCTGGAAGGAGATGGAATCTCACTGTTATTTTAATTTGGATTTCTTAAATGACCAGTGATGTCAAACATTTCTTCATGTATTTATTTGCCATTTGTATTGCTTTATCTGAGAAGTATGTGTTCATCTCAGATGCCCATTGTTGGATTGGGTCTTTGAATTTGGGGGTGGCCTGATGTTTTTCAATTTTTATATATTCTAGATATAAGTCCTTTGTCTGAGGGACAGCTAGCTAAAATTCTTTTCCATTCTGTGGGATTTCTTTCCATTGTGTTGCTGATTTCTTTTGAAGTGCAAAAACTTTTTAATAAGATGAGATCCTAGTTGTTTTTTGAAGTACTTCCCATGTAGTTTGTGTTTTGTTCATGAACTCTTTGCCTACCCCTATGTCTTCAAGATTTCTACCTATCTTATTTCCAGTAGATTTAGTTTTCTATTTTAATATTTAGATATTTTATCCATTTTGACTTTAGGTTTAGTGCATGGTGATAGTCATAGGTCTAGTTTCAGTCTTTGGCATGTGGAAAGCCAATTTTCCCAGCACTATTTATTAAAGAGATTATCTTTCTTCCCATTGAACATGTTTAGCCTCTTGGTCAAAGACAAGGTGGATGAATATCTTTGTAGTTGTGTCTGCATCTTCTAATCTGTTCCATTGCTTTTTTGCCAGTTCCATGCTGATTTTATCACAGTATCTTTGTAGTACAATTTTGAGTCAGGAATTGTGATGCTTTCCGCCTTGCCTTTGTTGCCCAGGATTGCTTTTGCTATTTTAGATCTCTTCTGTTTTCAGATGAATTTTAGGAATGTTTTTTCTGGATCTATGAGGTATGTTAATGTATTCTGATTAAGACTGTATTAAATCTGTATAATAGTTTTGGGAGTATGGTCATTTTTACTATGTTGGTTCTTCCTGTCCAAGAACAAGGGATATCTTTTTACTTTCTGACATTCTCTTCAATCTCCTTTTTCAGAGTACTGTAGTTTTCAATGTATAGGACTTTTTCATCCTTTGTTATGTTGATTCCTAAGTATTTCGTTGTTTTTGGATGCTATTGTGAGAGGTGCTTTTCCAAATTTTTCTCTCAGTGAGTTTGTTGTTCGTGCACAGGAATGCTATAGACTTTTGCATGTTGACGTTGTATCCAGCTACATGGCTGAATCTGCTTATTAACTCTAGTAGTCTTTTGATGGAATTTTTGGGTTTTTCTATGTAGAGTATCATGTCATCTGCAAATAGTGATAATTGAATTTCTTCATTTCCTATCCTTATTCCTTTTATTTCTCTCTCTTATCTAATTGCTCCAGGTAAAGTTCCCAGAACTATATCAAATAGAAGTGGTGATAGTGCACATCCTTATCCTGTTCCTGATTTTAAAGTGAAAGCTTTCAGTTTTTGTCCATTTAGTATAATGTTGGCTGTTGGTTTGTCATAGGTGGCTTTTATCACACTGAATTAGAAACCATATATTTTGATTTTCTATGTTTTTTTTTTATAAACAAGTGTTGGACTTTATCAAAAGCTTTTTCTGCATCCATTAAGATGATCATGTGATTTTTGTCTTTGGCTCTGTTGATGTGGTATATTACATTTATTGATTTGTATATGTTGAACCATCTCTGCATTCCTGGGATATATCCCACTTGTTCATGAGGTATAATCTTCTTGATGATTTGATCCATTCTATTTGCTAGTTTTTTATTGAGAACTTTTGCATCGATGTTCATTAGTGAAACTGGCCTATAGTTTTCCTTTTTGGTTGGATCTTTCCCTGGTTTTGGTATTACAGTAATACCTCCAGGAATGAGTTAGGAAGGATTTCTTCCTTTCAATTTCATTGAAGAGTTTGAGGAGTATTGGTATTAAATCTTCTCTAAATTTCTTATAGAATTCAGCTGTGAATCCATCAAGACTTGGGCTTTTCTTTGTTGGTAAGTTTTTAATTATATTTTCAATTTCATTAACTGATATTGGATTATTCAAAATGTTTATATGTTCTTGAGTCAGTTTTGGCAATTCATATGTTTCTAGGAACCTGTCCATTTCCTCTGTTTTCCAGCCTCTATGAATAAAGATTTTCAAAAAACCTATTCATGATCTTCTGAATTTCCACAGGATCTGTTGTAATTTCACCCTTTTCACTCATTATTGCATGAATTTGAGTTTTTCTTTCTTTTTCTTGATAAAGGTGGCTAGCACTGCATTAATTTTGTTTATTCTTTCAAAGAAACAACTCTTTGATTCATTAATTCTTTGTATTGCTTTCTTAGTCTCAATTACATTAATTTCTGCTCTGATCTTTATAATTTCCTCCCTTCTCTGAGCTTTGGGCTTGACTTGTTCTTCTTTTTCTAGAAGCTTGAGATTTAGCATTAGGTTGATTATTAGCACTCATTCTGTTTGCCAGATGTGACAATTCATTGCTATATATTTCCCTCTTTCATTGTGTCTGACAGGTTTTGCTATGCCATATCTGCATTTTCATTGAATTGTAGATATTGTTTAATTTCTTCTTTACTTTCATCTGTAACCCATTGGTAGTTCAAGACAGTGTTCTTTAATTTTCATGTTTAGTAGGGCTTGCAGTTTCTTCTGTCATTAAGTTCCAATTTCAGTGCACTATGTTCAGATAATATGCATGAGATAATTTCAACCTCTTTGCATTTACTTAAGCATGTTTCATAGGCTAATATATGGTCTATTTTAGAGAATGTCCCATATGCAACAAAGAATGTATATGCTGATGTTGTTGGGTGGAACACTGTAAACATCTAGTAAGTCCATCTGTTCACAGGTTTGATTGAGTTCTATTATTTCTTTGCCAACTTTTTGTCTTGTTGATCTATCTCTCTGTCACAATGGGGTGTTAACGTCCCCTGTTGTAACTGTATTACTGCATGTTTTGTTTTTCATGTATATTAGCATTTGTCTTATATAGCTCCTGTATTTGGTCCATATACATATACATGATCATTATCTCTTCCTCTTGAATTATTCCCCTGATGAGAATATAGTGATATTATTTATGTCTTTTGATCATTTTTGGTTTGAAACTCACGTTGTCTGCAAATAGAATAGCTACCCCTGCTTTTTTATGGATTCCAGTCACATGGAACATTGTTTTCCATCCTCTTTCAGTCTATGAGTTTCCTTTTGAGTCAGATGTTTTCTTATATACTGCATATTGTTGGATCCTATTTCTTGATCAATTCTGTCAATCTATTTCTTTTAATTGGTGAATTGAGGCCATTTACATTGATGGTCATAACTGTTATGTACTGGTTTAACTTCTTCATGTTATTTTCCTGTTGTTGGTACCCTGCTTTTCCCCCATGTTTAATTGCTTATCCTGTCTGGTATTTTTTTTTTCCTATTGTTGTTCTGGGAATTGTAGTCATTTTTGTCTCTCTCTAGTATGTCTTTTAGTATTCTTTCTAGGGTTGGTTTAGTGGACATGAATTTCTTCAGTTGTTCTTTGTCACAGCAGTATTTTATTTCCCATTCATTTTTCAAAGAAATTTTGCAAGGTACATCAATCTGAAAAGTTGATTTCTTTCAGGGCTTGAAATACTTAATTCCAAGCTTGTGTGGACTTGAGGGTTTGTGTTGAGAAGTCTGCTGTGATTCTAATGGGCTTTCTTTAATAGTTGAGTTGTATCTTTTCTCTAACAGCTTTTAGTATTCTGTTTTTATGCTGAATTTCTGGGATCTTGATTATTATATGTCTGGGTGTAGATTTATTTTGGTTACAACTGTTTGGAGTTTTATTATATGCCTCACTTTAGATTCTTTCCCCATGTTTGGGAAATTTTCTGCTATTACTTCTGAGAATAGTTTTTTTTTATGTCATTTGTGATGACTCCTCCATTTTCATTGACACCTATTGGTCTTATATTGTTTTTCTTTGCATCGTCTTGAAGCTGTTGAATTGTTATTTCATGATTCCTTGTTATTTTTACTTTTTTTTGTTACTGGGGATTGAACTCATAACTGCAACACTTGCAAGGCAGCCACTTACGCCACTGGCTAAATCCCCAGACCCTCCTTGTTATTTTTAAAAGCTCTTTCTTTCATGATCATGATTTGTGATCTGATCCTGTCTTCAAGGTCTGAAAGTCTATTTTCAGTTTCATTCAAGCAGTTTTTCAGCTTTCAATGGAATTTTTAATTTCCTGGATATCTCTTTGAATGTTTCATGCATTCTATTTCTTTCCTATATTGTTCAGTAGAGGTTTCCATCATTTCCCCATGTTCCTGTACTTTTTTAATCTATGTCTTCTCTAGCTATGCTGAGCAACTCCTTTATTAAGGTTGTCATTGCTGTCTTTACATGAGAGATTATTTCTAATTTGATTGCCTCTATAGTCTGATGCATTTGTTTTTTCATTTCACTTGCCATCTTTTCAGAAATTTCAGGCATAGGACTGCCCTCTATTTTTTTTTTTTTGTCTCCCCTACTTGTTCCTCATTGACTGGGCATTTGAGATTGCATTTTGCTTTTTCATTTTGTCATTTTTATGTCTTGGGTTAATACTTTGGTCTTTTCAATTCTGCTAGTCTCAGCTGTCCCTTGTGTCTTAGGGTCCAATGTGTGGCAGATGTTCGTTCAATTACTAGGTCCACACTGTTGTTGGCTCTCCAACGTTCTCTGTGTGGGGGGAGGGGTTGTCGAGGCTCCCACCAGTCCACTAAAGTACTGCAGGTGATGGAAGTGATCATTGATGGTCAGTGGGCTGCTGTGGTCTTTCAAGTGGGGTAGAAAGGAGGCCAATGATCCTGTTGTCTGTTGGGGTCTTTCAGGTGTGGAAGATAGGCGGCTGAGGCTCCCCTTGGCTGTTGAGATCTTCTGGGTGTGGGGGAAGGGTACTAGAAATGACATTTTAAACTGAAAAAACCTTTGCGTCATCATCTGAACAAAAATACTTAACTTTCAGTCTTGCATTAGAAATGACATTTTAAAAGTATCTAGTATAGCTGTTATTACACAGAATACAGAAACTTGAAATTAATTTGAGGTTGACAACTCATTTTTTTCAGCTTAATGATACATTTCATCTGCATATAAACTGAAGATGAATGAAGTTAAACAGTAAGAATTTCTCTACTAGGGTTTGTGAAGGAAAAGCTAAGATCAGAACTCTGGTCTCCCTGAGTCCTTGCCCAGTGTGATTTCTACCACCCACCTTCAGCTACCTCTCAAATTCAAACCAAATAAGGAAAAACTGTTTCTTCATTGCAGGGAATGATGAAGTAGGAATGCAGGAAAGACATGTTTTTTGGGAAAAATCTAAACAGAAACATCTCAATACTCTTTGGGTACAAATTCCCTCAAAGAAATATAAACATGATAGAATTTAAAAACAAAAACAAAAACATACTCACTGGTCATGAACTTTGACAAGAGCACTTTCTCTCTGGAGACTCAATGCCAGTGGTTTTCACCTCTGGCAAGGTGACCACTACAGAATAAGCCTTTCACTTTAATTACACCTGACTAAGCATCTGAGAGATAAAAGGTTATCAGAGAATAATAAACACACACACACATACTCACTCACATGCAAGCAGACATATCCTGATATATAATAAAAAAACTCAATTTGATTTTCAGCACACTTACAACTGGTTTTTCTTTACTAAGATAACACTTAAGTCAGTAGTTCAAACAGTATTTAAAATATTTAGGAGAAAAGTTCCTATTAAAGTACAAAATAAGAATCAAAATAACACTGACATCATCCATGAGCTACCAAGAATATGGAGTCAGGGGGAGGCTGTGGAATGGCAAGACAAATCATAAGGTGGGGGGGGTGTTTAAGGGACTTTCCAGCCCAAATAGTACATGACTGGAAGAACCATAATCCCAGTACCATTTGTGGATAAACACTTCCTATGGCCATTCATATCAAGATCAGATCACAGTTCACATCTGTTCTTGTGAAAGTAGAAATAACATTGAGAGTATTTTAGAATACAGTTCTGAAGTGCTGAAACGATTTTCTCTTGATCCAGAAGTTTGTTAAATAAACATCTATAAGTCATATGGTATTTAGATTTTAAGAGAGCCCATTTGGAATTGAGGAAAACCTAAAAACATGCAAAATATTTTATTTTGCTTTCATTTTTGTGTCTCTCCTCACTTTTTAATTATACAAAAAGTGGTTTGTCCATTCTTCTTGTGTTAATATTTTGCTAAAAAAAATCAAAACTTTAAACTAGCTTATAATGGCTGCGTTACTAAGAATACTTGGTGAGTAATACAACTAGCGTATTATATACTTTATGTGGAAGATCTTCTTACCATATATATGAGTAAATACTATATAGACATTTTTACATGAAGAATTAAGAAATCAAGTCATATTTCCAAAATAGCCTGCACGCATTTTGCAACAATAATCTTTTCATTATTTTGCACACAGGAATCTTCTGCCAGCTAAGATGTTTTAACCATCTTCTTAGCCAGGTTAACATTGAAAAAATAATTCTTACTGGAATTTATAGCGTTTATCACTTTGTTGTCTGAACACTTAATCTCAGTTTACCGTGGCCCTGAAGCAAGGCCAGCAGATCACTGTAGCTGCTGGTTTCAAACAGGAGCCTAAAGAGAATTCTTTCTGTGGTCTGTTGGCCATTTCAGAACTTTGGAAATGGAATGGTCAATTCATCAGAAAGAAATAGCAGGTGAGTATGGTGGACTTTGGGGGGCCTGTGGGGGAGAGACCCTGGTGCCTTGGGACCTGCACTGTGCGGTTGACTTGGGGTGCCGAGAGAACAAGGAGCTCCTCCCCTCTCTGGGGTCGGCTGAGAGTGTGGCAGACTTTCGGTGGCTGGAAGGAGAGAGACCCTAGCGCATCGGAACCTGCACCACGCAGTTGACTCGGGGTGCCGGGAGAACAAGGAACTCCCCCCCTCTCTGAGGGAGGCTGAAAGTGTGGCAGACTTTCGGCAGCCCAAAGGAGAGAGACCCTGGCACTTTGGGACCTGCAGTATGCAGTTGACTTGGGGTGCCCGGAGAACAAGGAACTCTTCCCGTGTCTGGGGGGCGACTGTGATCCTGCCTGCATGTGGGCTAAGAATCAGACATCTTATGTCATCCTGTTCCCCATCCCGTGTCCCCCCTTTCCCCTCCCCCCTGCCTAGCAAGTGGGAGCCAGTGAACTATACATCTTGTGGAAAGATTGGCTATGTTATTTAGTATGAGCTCTCCATATGCAAAGAGAAGGACAACCATTTGGAAGAAAACAAGAGACAATATGACAGATAGTGAAGATCTCTGGTTGTCTAGCTTTGAAATTTAAGCTGTCTTATGTCCCATTCTGTTCTGTTTTGTTGTGTTTAATTTTACTCCCTTTTAAAATAAAAAAAATAAAAATAAAAATAAATATATAGGGCTGGGTATGGTGGTGTGCCTCTTAATCCCAGCCGTGGGAAGGCTGAGGCAGGAGGTTCATTATGAGTTCAAGGGCAGCCTGAGTGACATAGTGTTCTCAAGTCCAGCCTGAACTGCACAATGAGATCCTATCACACATACAGAAATTTTTTAAAAAGGAAAAAAAAAATCATGTAATTAGACGAGAAGTTAATTTGGCTTCCTTGAGATTCACAGTGGCTTTGTTCAGATAAGTGGTAAATATTTCTTTGTCTTTTTAGTATTTAGTTATAACTGATTTGTCTAAATAAATAAGGCCTAGCCTCTCGGGGTGACATTCATTTGGTTTTTTGATTGTCACTGAATTGTGACTGTGTTACCTGTATGTAAACAATTGAATTGTCTACCTGCCTTCCCAGAAAAAAAAAATCTCAGTTTACCATTTCTGTGTTCAAAGTTAATCAGGATGGCTTAATTAGCGTTACTTTTCTATGGTTATAGGAATCTTTCTGATTTCCTACATAGATTTCTCAGCATAATAAAATTCCATTAAAGTTATTTAAGATCATATAGATTCTTTTTAAATCAGTCAAGGTGTCGGGGATTTAGCTCAGTGGCTTAAGTGACTACCTGGCAAGCGCAAGGTCATGAGTTCGATCCCCGGAACCAAAAAAAAAAAAAAAAAAAAAAAAATCAGTCAAGGTGAAGACACCAATATTCTAGTGCTTTTTCTGACATTTGTACTAAAATTGATATCTTGGTCTATTTGTTTCAGAATGTAGTAGTTCACCTACACAGAGTAAGCATATTTCAAGAATCATAACTGATTAGGTTCAGGTATAGCTACAAATGCAGTTATTGTCTTGCACAAAAAGGCAATTGTTATTTTTCTTCAAGTGTTTCCACCTTCCCTTCACTTAGGGCACAACTGTTTTCTAAGTAATTTTTCTGATGAAAATTGTTACCTATCTTTTGTATTTTTTCATAGTCATATATTTTATGTCAGTGGCCCCCAGGCCTCATGTATTTGCATTTTACATTTGTGACTGGTTCCTTGTCTAGTGCTTGGATTGATGGTGTCAGTGCTACACCCTCCTAGGGGGTGGAGCCAGGATGTGATGTAATGGCAGGAAGAAGGTGTGTGTCTCTCTCTCTCTTGCTGGTTTCCACTTGCTGTTTGTAGCGGCCATGAACTGCGGCCCCACCATGCCACTCTGCCTTGGAGCCAACTGAGTATGGACTGAAACCTCCAAAAACTGTAAGAAATAAACCTTTCCTTTCCCAACTTTGGGCATCAGGTATTTTGTCTCAGCGATGAATAAAAGTAACTAAGACACTTAAATTTCAGTTTCTATCTTCCTGGCATTATAGTTTGTTACTAAGTATCATTAAAGTTCTTCTCACAGGGTTTTGGACCAAGGAAAACATTCAGTCATATGTTTGATACCATAATTACAGAAAGTTTGATACCATATCACTATTCACAATGCTCCTCACATATATAGCCTATGGGTTGAAAATCCTAAAAGACTACAATTAAGTGCTATGTGAATCCTAACAAATATGAACAGAAGTCTGTGATTTAGATGTTGCCTAGAATAAAGAATACTTTGACTTTTGCTTGAAAACAAAATTAAAAAGATCTTAATTTTTTGTTGTTGTTGTTGTTGTTGAAGAGTTGGAGTCTTGCTTTGTTGCCCAGGCTGGTACCCAGATTCTGAGCTCAAGCAATCCTCTTCTTTCAGCCTCCTGAGTAGCTGGGCACAACTATGTGCCACTATATTAGGCTTAGTTTAAATTTTTCATTTTCCTATTTTGTTGAGAAAAAAAATCATATCCTTACATTTTACATTTGAGCAATTTAATAAAACCAAACTGTTACAGAGACTAACAGTGAGAGTTAAAGTTCCTAAGATGGCTAAGAAAACTACTCTGGTGGGAGGTGCCTGAATTTAAACTTTTTCCTCAGTATGACATAGCACTAACAGGGACTCACTTATTATGCATGTTCTAGGCTAATATTCAACACCCATAGCTTATTTTTAAATGTTTAGAAACATGCTCCTATGTTTAACAGACAAGAATTACAGATTTTAAAAAATATGCACCCCATGTACAAAACTTTTGGAACTTTTATGCTTACTATGAAAAATAAAAAAGCATTTCTAATGTTACGTCAGTTTTTTTAATCTAATAATTTGAATGTACATTTAATAAAAAATGGTTTAATGATCACACCATGCAGCTAAATTATTTCTCAAAATATCTTTGTAGTTTTATTGTTCATAAAAGGAAACTTTCACCAAAAATTCATGAAGATTTCACATGAAAAATATTTATTATAATTCTCATTAAAGTTTACCAATTAACTAACTTATTTAGTCAATGAGGTTCTTTCGAACTGCTTTCCACATGAATTAGTTTCATAGTAATGATTAGATTTGAAAGACTTTGCACCTTTTAAAGTATCAGGGTTTTATTTCACAATGTTACTTGTTAAACCAAAGTATTAGTCATTCTTTTCTTCTGTGTTTCTCTTGTAAGATTTTTTTAAGTGTGGTGTGCATGGTGACACACAACTACAATCCTAGCACTGTAAAGTCTAAGGCAGGAGGGTTACAAATTCAAGCCCAACATGGGAAATTTAGCAAAATAGAAAATAAAGTTGGGAACAGAGCTCAATGGGAAGGCTGTAAATTCAATCCCCGGTACTGAAACAAACAAGTTGTTAAGTGTGAAGAAATCCAGTACTCTTTATCATTAAGCTATGGCCACACTGGCAAAAATGTGCCCATGATCCTTACAAAAACAAACAAACAAACAAAGAACCCCAAAAAGATTATGCACACAGAAAACACATGGAAAACATGTTGGTTTGAAAAAAAAAATGAAAGATAATAAATTTCACATCCAAGGTAGATTTTTTTAATAGGAGGTTGCCTAAATTTATGTAAAAATCAAAAACAAAAATAAACCCTAAAGAATGGACCTGTCATTAAAAATTAGTGAAGCAAAGATTATTGAATTTAAATTTCTCCTCCTTCTCTTTTTTTTTTTTTTGAGACAGGTTTTCACTATGTAGTTTAGGCTGGCATTAAACTTGCAGTGATCCTCCTGCCTCAGCCTCCTGAGTGCTATGAATACAAGCAAGTGCCACCACTCTTGGCTTAAACTTTTTCTTCTTAAAGGTCAAAGTTTTTCAATGGTTTTTATTCAAGCACATTAAGCTAAGTGATGTCCACTTCTGGTTTTGGCCAAAACATACAAACAACAAAAACAAACCCAATATAGTTATTCCCAGAACTATAAACGCCAAAAGCAATGGTCATATGAAGATCAACCTGGATCAATTTTTCAGCATAGGAACCCACAGAATACTTGCTAATCTGCTTCATGTGTGAACTATTAGGAAAAAAAAAGGCTAGATGCATGTGGGGCAGAAGTTATTATTTAGTGGTTTCTCCTTTTCTTCCCTCCCTCCCTTTATCTCTGTTTCATCTACGAGAGGGTCCACCTTTCCTGAGGGTCCCTGACTATCCAGCATTTGGAAAGTATAGGGGACTTGGCCAAGGAGTGAATGGTTAAACTGCAAGGCAAAAGCAAGTTAAACAACAAGGAGTTTAGATTAATGAGGCATGTCGAGGTTGGCTGTTGTCCTTTCCCTTCTCCAAAGAAAACTGCCTAGCCTTGGGACAGCTCCTTGGCCAAACTGCTTTGCTTCTGAGTTTTCCTCTTACACTGATATTTCTAAATAAAAGCGTGACAGTTCTCAGCTTCAGTGCTACTCCTGGGAGTCTCTCTAATGCTGAGTGCTCTCAGTTGAGTAGCCCCTGAAGGCATTCTCAGTGTAAAGCTTGTCTCTGGATAATCTTTTTCGTTCTCCATGGTGGCACACTGCAACAGGAAAGGACGTCAGAAGAGTTAGACAATGATGGATCATTTAAGGCCTGATCAAGAGAGTTATCGAAGGATAATGAGGGTTCTGGGTGGGGGACTAACATGATCTGATTGCCATATTTTAAAAGATATGTATGAAGAATGTGGGAATACAAGAATGAAAGTGAAAAACCGAGTAGGAAGTAGTTACAAGCATTCAGGCAGGCACTATTGTTCAGACTAGGGCTGTAATACTACATAGGAATTTAAGATATTATTTTGAAGGTAACATCAACTGGCCTTGTTCATGTTGGTGATGAGCGGTACTACCAGCAATACATCGGGTCAGAGTAGGGAAAAGATGTTACTTTTACTGAGATGGCAAACACTGGAAGAGCTGAATTTGAGTACAGGTAAAATGGGGGGGGTGTCTAAAATTTTTTTGGCTTTAAACACATCATCAGACTTATCAGTGGAGAACTAAGAAAACATGGAAACAGTCTGAACCCAGTAGACAGTTTTGACATGCAAATACAGGAAACATCAATGGACAGAAATTATTAGTGTACTTAAAACCATAAGAAAGATAAGATTACCTATCATCTGAGAAGATGGAGAAGAGGCCCAAGAAATGAGGCTGTATTCCAATAGTTAGATTAGAGGTCAAGACACATGCAGAGGATTAGAGACCAGTGAAGAAAGTGTTTTGGGGGAAGGGAGGAGATGAAAGTTACTATGGATTGCTTAATAGTAGTGTTGTAAGAGAAGTGTCATAGTTTGGGTAAGCTTTGGTCCCCTGAGAGGTAGGATTAGAAGTCTGTAAACCTGTAAGAGATGGGACTTTGTGGAAGGTTTAGTGGGGGTGCGCATGCTCTTGAAGGAGATTTTGGAACTAAGGTTGTTTGCAGACTGCTTCTTGGCTTAAGATATGAGCATTTACTGTCATACGTGCTACTGACATGATGCGGTACCTCAGTCAGAGGACCAAACCATTAAGAATACTGAATCTTGCATCTGAATTTCCAGAACAGTGACCCAAAATAAAATTCTCTTTACTTCATAAGTAGCCTGTCTTAGGTATTTGCTTGTAGCACTGCAAAACTAATACAAGAACTGACTGATGTGGAATGGAAATGAAGGCAATGAAAGACATTATTCTCTACAGGGGTTTGAGAAAAGAGCTGGTTGGAGTAGGGGAGATAATAACAGATTAAAAACACAACAAGCTATGGGATAGCATGTTGATATCCTGACTAGTATTATTCACTAGAATGAAGTAAAAACTGAAGGTGGCAGAAAGAAAACATAACTTTAGTAGGTAAAAGAAAAAAGGTCAGTGGGGGTAAATGGCCAGTAGTTTGGTCCTGAGAGGGTAAGAGTTCTTTTGTGATCATTTCTGTTTTCTCAGTAAAATAAGGAGTGAGGTCATCCACTGGATATATGGAGGATATATTGAAGGTTTGAGATAAAGGAGTAACTATGAGCTAGTCTCCTCCAGAGAATTGATAGGAAAATGACGAAGCCAGGAAATTCAGTACCATTGGAGCCCTACAGTTACTACTTTAATAAGAAGCCAGACAGAGATGTTGTAGGTGTTTTCTCTACTCTGCTCAGCTATTCAGTTGCAGATGTCGAATGAATGGACAAACTAAGAGGTGACTGTCTAAATTACAGTCTTTGAAAATGAGGTATTCTTCTTAATGAAAAAATGGCCTTGGAGTGAATAGTCGAGGTAAAGTGAAAAAAAGATTGTTGGGAGGAAGGAGCTCAGGGAGGTGGATGAATTTGCTACTTTGGCCTGGAGTTTTCAAAACTGACAGATTGAGCCATGGGAAGAATGGGGGAAAGCAAGCACTTAAGGTTTTAATGAATGAGCAGATTCAATTGGAGGTATAAAAATACATTTAGGAGGGTAGCTGACAGGATAGTATGATGGTTTGTAACTGAAAGGAATTAGGAATTTTCATTGAAAGAGAACAATAAGGAACAAGGCAAACATGACTTAGACTCCTGTAATACATGGGTATGGGAGATAGAAATCATGAAGAAGGGAGTAACAGCAAAATGGATAGAAGATGAACTAAGTTTTTTAAAGAGACATTGTAGGGCCTTAGAACCATCAGGCAAACACCATGATACCAGGCAGAGAGAGCCAAACACAAAACAGGACTTGAGTAAATGCTTGGGTTTTAAGTAAAAGGGGTATGAAAGTATTATCAGTTCCACAAACAAAGCAGTCTAGATATGGGGCATTAAGAAAAGTCCAGACAGGAGGGATTAAGCAGTTTGAACAATAGACAAAATATATGAGAAAAGGGGGAATGAAATAAAGAAACAACCCACTATCTATCCTGACTGCACTCTCTCAACTGTATTCTATCTTAGTACTTTCTCCTTTTTCCTGATTCTTTTACTATTTGTCTTTCCTTCTAAAACTGTTACTTTTTTACTAGAAATTCGTTACTTCCAGTACTATTTCTTTTGCTCATCACTGTATACCTAAGACCTAGTACCAGATATTAAAAAAATATGGAATGAACAAAAGAGATGAAAAAATTATGGACAGAAGTAGCTCAATTAAGTTACATTATCCACAGAAAGGCCAATATAAGTTCAGTACTTATATGGATTTTGTCTTGTGATGGAACTAAGACTTAAGGAAGGGGCAAAAGTGGAATGCTAGATGTTGACTAGTAGGCAATAAATCAGACAGGGTGTAATCTCTTGGCTTAGGACGAAATAGCACTTGACTAAGGAAGAAGCTTGGAGTGCGCAAGTAAGGCATGGGTCTGTTCCCACATCCCTACCCACCCATCTCAAAGTCCTGCCTCATGTGACCCGTCTCATTCCTGAGACGACAATTCTATTCTGTCCACATTTGTCTCCCATACTCTCTACTTCTTGTTCTAACAAATCACCATTATTTCTACTATACTTTTGCTTCTGCACCAACTATTGCTTCACAGTTGTTTATTGAACACATACACGTGGGTTAAAACATACATTGACATTGTATGTTTTACAATGCTTTTGCTTCTGCACCAACTATTGCTTCACAGTTGTTTACTGAACACATACATGTAGGTTAAAACATACATTGACATCGGATAGTTTATCTTTTAGATTATAAACTCTGAGAAGCAGGATTTGCAGTCTTCTTAATGTAATCTTTGGTCAGCTAACTCAGTTTCTTTAGGTCAAGGGTGAAGGTTTAACCTCCAAATGGAATACTTAATTTTGCCTTACTGCTAAAACTACCTTAAATTAGGCATTGTCAACGCATTGAGAAGTGTTAAACAGAGACAAAATAACATAAGGGGGAAAATCTACATTTGAACAAAAATTACCAACTTTACTACTGCAAACACCATATATTTAAAAAGAACATCAGTGAAATTCCAAAGCACCTGAAAAATGAGTTGAGAAAATAAAAAGGTTTATATAATCTAAAATTCCTGACTGTAGAAATATGTAAATATATATTTAAACTTGAAATATATGGCCATTCCTATTAAATGTAAAGTCAAATAAATTTATGTTAAAGTAAAATGTAGCCTTCTCATCCCACTAACCATAAACACAGCAATTCAGAGCTGAGAAGGACTTTGCAGGCCAGCCCCTCATTTTGTACAGTGTATGAAGTAACCAAAACCTAGAAGGGTTATGGAGGTACCCAGCATCTGCCAGAAACAGAGGCAGGCAGTGCAAAGGCCAGTAGACCACAGGCTTCAAACCTTTGACAAATCTGCACTTAAACCTGGTCTTGTATCTTTTAGCAGAGTGGCACCAGAAAATCTTACTCTTTCAAACCTTAATGAAGAGGTACTGTGAAGATTAAAAGTGACAATAAATGTGTAGTGCCTAGCAGTTTCTGGATTGAATGACAGAATAAAGTCAGATTTCAGAGTCTTTCCCCTAAATCCTTGTGGAATAAAGTTAAAAATTACTATTAAAAAAGTATATATATATACTTTTATATATATATATATATATCAGGCAATTTAAGGAGAATGCCATACCAAAATCTTTAAAAGTGATTCCCAGGAGTAACATTCCAAGGGTGGAATAAAAAGGAATGCACTGGAGGTGGGAAACTTAGGTTGGTAAAATCTAGAAAACTATCATTAATAGCCTACAATAAGGGGAAAATGGATCTAAGATGTTATTTTGGCAGCCTAGGAAAGGATGAAAAATATCCACCCAGAGTTAAAAGCCTGCCTTGCCATCACAGAATCTCCTCAGACACAGAAAAGCAGATCAGCTTTTTCATGGCTGGTAGGAGAGAAACAGAAGAAAAAAGGAGACAAGTCATAATCAAGCAAAACTAATTAAAGCTAAATGCTATTGTAACAGTATATGAGGGAGCCAAACAAATTCAATCATGTATGCAGGACCCCATTATTGTGAAGCTAATGAAATAAAAGACAAGGGCTAGAATGAAGGAAACAGCCAATCACCAACTGTGTTAAATCTGAGTTTGTGCTAACATGGGGTGTACTAGTCTGTATTAGTGTTCAAGGAGGGTGGAAAGAGAATGAGAATGAAGAGAAGAATCCCAGGTCAAATTCCCTTCCTTCTCAGTGCATTAATGATGGTATAGAAAAAGCATACAGTCGTTTTTTATTCACTGGGAAGGACAGAAACACTTGCGGAGGGATAAGGATGGGTTTGGCAAGGCAAGAAAACACTTGAAGTTGACCTTGGACAAAGGATGAAAAAACACAAAAGTCAACAAACAGGCTTCCTATCATCTAGAGTAGAAAGAATGACACAAAGCCAGAGAAGACAAATCTCGTATTTTTAATCCTTGGAAGAGACACATTCTTAAATGTATAGAGCAAATCTTGATGCAAAGCATTCAAAACAATTACTGAGAGAAAGCAAAGCTCAGATCTTATAAGCAACTGCATGTAGCGTCTGCACAACTAACTCTACCTTTTTCCCAACACTCAGACCCTCAGGTCAGTTCTTCAAACTGAATGAAGCTCTGGGACAAGACCCAAGAGGGTCAAATGAAAGACAAAGACAATTCATCAATAGTACAGAGCAAAGAGAAGATAGTAATTGAATTGTTTATATTAACTTAATTCTAACAAAAAGACTACAACAACTAAGTAGTATTACTGGAGCAAAGAAAATAATGAAAGAAAATCTGGGATGGGAAGAAAGCAAAAATACACTTTAGAAGAAACCATCTCTTTTCCACCCACCCTTTAATCTCCATAAGGGCATTATATCACAGGATTTAAAAAATATACAGATCAAGTGAGACATGAATAACAAGGTAAGTTAAAAGAATATGATATAAAGGAAAGTTAGGAAAGGAAGTAATAATGAGTAAAACAATACTATCATGAGACTATTAAACAAATTAGAAAAAAGAAATAAAATACATATAGGTGAAAGAATTAGTAACATGACAAAAAAAAACCTTGGAAGTTTGATGTAATAACAGTGAATGCACAAGATAATGACACAAACATTAAGGCAATTCAGGAATGGAGGACAGATAATGACAAGTGAATGTAAGTTTCTAACAAAGAGCTGAAATTTAATAGGAGGTCCCATAACAAATATTAATGACTTCTTCTACCTAACTACAATGATCATTTATGTAAAAATGATTTATGGTTCTTTTGGATTTGTATAATATCCTCTATATAAGCAAACAGTAAAAAATTAGCTGACAGGTTTTATAAAATTTGTCCTAATGTTTATTTTATATATTTATAGATCTGGTATTTGTATAAAAATAGCTCTCTGGGAAAGAAGCATTAGAAATTTGGTACTACACTCTATTCTTATTTAGTGAATAAATAAAGAGAAATCTGGAATCAATCTGTTAATATAAAATTATTAGTTTATGCTGTTGGAACATTTACCTAATATATCTTAAAACAGTTGTAATTATTAAAATTTTAAAGTTATTATTTCCAAGTGAGCACATTTTTAGTAACAATTAAGATAGTTCATTTGTTTTATATATTTTAATTTTTTTCACTAACCAAGGGTCTTGTACTTGTTAAAATGCTTTTCTAGATGCATAGAGTGGGTAATATACAGATCAGGTAAACTACAATTATGCTCATTCATTATTCCCTGACACTGATGGGAACTCAACTCACTCAGATGCTACTTGGAACATAAATGTGCATAGCCTAGGACTAAAGGACTTTTCCAATAAAACACACACACAACCACAAATCATCATTATCATCATCTTCATTTTTATAGTACTGGATGTTGAACCCTGGGCCTTTGTACCTCCAAGCCACTTTTATTTATTTATTTCTATTTTATTCTGAGACACGGCTTCTTGCTCAGCCTCCTGAGTAGCTGAGGTTACAGATATGCGCCACTACACTCTGCACAAATTATTATTTTTGACTGTCATTCTGAAGAGAACTATTTGTTATGTTTTAAAGATTTTCTTTATAATTGTCCCTAATTGCAAATAACATTTAACAAAAGACATTTCATAATCTTAAAAAATACTGACAAACTTTAAAAGCTACATAACGCCTGCCACACGGAAGGTGCTCGGTAAACATTAGTTGGATGAGTAACAATTAACACCTGTAAGACAATTCAATTCCTATTGGATATAGCATTGTGAGGGACTCAATAAAAGTGCCCTCTACTTCATGTTGTTTACAAATTTGCTACATAATCATCACTTTACTCAGTATCTAGAGTTTTATAGCACAAGACACTCCTTTCATAAATAATATTAAAACAATAAATAACCCACGATGTAAATGAAATATGAACAATAAATAAAGCACTTATAACAATTTGGCTTTTACGTAAAAAATAAGAATTTCCTATTTAAAAAGTTGCTGTTTGAAACTGCATCTTTTAATGATTTATAATATAATCAAGGAAACAATTTTTGAATTTCTTCTCAAATATTGGGAAGTACAGCTTCTTTGTCACTTAAAATGCTGCCATGGGACCTGGGGTGCCAGGAGAACAGGGAACTCCTGCCCTCTCTGGTGGGTGGCTCTGAGTGTGGCAGGCTTCCGCAGCCCGCAAGAGAGAGACTCTGGTGCCTCAGGACCTGCAACATGCGGTTGACTCAGGGTGCCCGGAGAACAAGGAGCTCCTCCCCTCTCCCGGTTGGCGGCTGTGAGCCTGCCAGCGCGAGGGCTGAGAATCAAACATCTCAGGTCATCCTGTCCCCCATCCTGTGTCGTCCGCCCCCCACCCCAGCAAGTGGGAGCCAGTGAACTGGGCATCTTGTGAAAGATTGGCTATGTTGTTTTGTATGAGCTCTCCGCATACAAAGATATGCACAACCATTTGGAAGAAAACAAGAGATAATATGATAGAAAGTGAAGATCTCTGGTTGTCTAGCTTTGAGATTTATGTCTTCTGTCCCATTTTGTTCTATTTTGTTGTGCTAAATTTTACTCCCTTTAAAATAAAAAAAAAATAATAAAATGCTACCATGGAAGAAAGTGTATTTATAATCAAATACCCCTTCCTCAAAATATAGCCTTAATTGGTTTGCTTATATTCTGAGGATATGTTTCCCTGAACACTGATTCATTTCTCACTTTTCTGGAGAGATTGATTTAGTCCAAAAATGTCATGACATGCATACAAAAGTTAAGTTCTTATGTTTGAAATACAGTAGACTATATCACATTATTTCAAAACACTGAATTTTATCAATTTGATGAAGGATGTACCCAAGTTTCAAATACTACAAGTAATTTTGTTCTTTGAGCCTACTTCATATGTGAAGAGTGAAAAAGAAATTAAAAAAATAAACCAGTTATGACTACAGACTAACAAATGAATAGTCAAGAACACAAATGCCTTAGCTTAATATTGATATGCTAATAGAGCGGCTTGCTTAGCTCACACGTAGATGATTTGGTAGCAAACACTAAGTGAGGTAGACAAACAAGCTCTATGTTAATGTGAAAAAAAGTTCAGTAAAACCATAAACATGAATACTGCAATTTGATTATATAAAAACCGTTCTATGAAATGATAAAAGGAAGTAGTACTCAAGAACATGAGGAACCATTTCTACTAAGCCTGGTGGTCATTTCTAGAAACAGAAACATGATGGTGTCATGGTGGCTGGTCTGCTGTGGCAGCAGCCAGCGTCAACAGTACAAACAAAGGGCCTGAGACAGAAGGGGAGCATCAGCAATTTCCTATGTTGTTTAAGCTCACAGTCTAGTCATAACTTTCTGTCATTTCATTACCAATCAGGTCATTTCTACATTTTGGGGTTAAGCATGAAGCAGGATTTTAACTTGTATCATTATCCATTCCAGACAATAAATTAAAACAGTCCACTATTAGGCTTATGTACCTGATAATAAGCTCTCCTATTCTAATATTCTTCGATGCTCTGTGTTTTCTTAAGCAAAGTTCATGTAAACCAATCGGTCACAGTGAATCCTAAAATGTATTCCCACAGTGATAACTTGGAACACTTCCCTTCTGGACTTTATTAGACATAATGTTCTAAGTATTGTAAGTGCTCTATGGTATTCCTGAATAATAACTCAAACTGCAGAGTGAAAGTAAGTGGCAATTAAAATCCCAGAAACAGAGAGGAATACTGAGACTAGGAGACAAGAGCATCTGTTCCTGGATCTCTGGACTGTAGATGTAGCTGGGTCAGCAAACTGCCTGAGGGCTAAATCTGGCCCATAGTCTGATACTGGTTACAAAAGCTAGGACCAGTTTTCACGTTTTTAATGATGGAGATGAAAGATATCAGAATAGTATTTTGTGAAAAGTAAAAATTAGATGACATTCACATGTCAATGTCCATTAATAGATTCACTGAAACACAATCACATTCATTTATATGGTTACTGTCTTTAGCACTCTGGCATCATAAAGTTGAGTAGTTGGGATCTTGAGTATGACCTGTAGAATCTAAAATATTTACACTTTGACCCTTTCCAGAAAGTTTGCAGCACTGAGTGAGATCAGAGCTTCTAATGCCATTTGTGGTGAGGTTTGTTTTCTAATCTATCATGGAATTGAGTTATGCTTCCTAGAATACAAAAACAGACATTTGGACATTGTAGCAATGTTGAATTGAGCTAAGTTTCTTCAACACTTTTTCTCAATGCCTGTATTTATCTTCTATACTCATGCAAATATTTTGTGGACTGGCAACTAGTCTGTACACAGTATATTAAAAAAAAACACTTCTCTAAATAATACAAGAATACTGTCATGTAAAAACCTCACTCATTTCCTACATAAATTACCATTAAAAACATGAGTATACATAGACTTGGATAAAATGAAACTTTTTTCCATCTTTTTCTCTTCATGTGATATGCTTTAAAATTAAACCACTGTTTCTTGCTTACCAACACATTATATAATACTTTACTATTCTCTTGGGTTTTGGATAAGAGAAAAAAGTATTTCTTTTATATTTCGTGTTTTTTGGGAATGCTAACTCAAATTTCATAAACAGAACAATTAGTACAAATGTTTTTTGGACAATCTGTGCTGTGATTTTGGAAATTGTGTGTAAAAGAAGAGAGTGAAAGGATCTAAGTTCTTACTCAGATAAAAACTGTTTCTTATGTTTAAATTTCTAAAAGGTTGAAAAGATTTCTTCTTATACTTGCTTTATAATACAAAGTCCCTTGATATGTCAAAGGCCACAAAAGTAATTTTAGCTTAGGTACAAAATGTGCTTTGGGCCTGCTGAACATGACACTCCCTAGTTTCAGTGTTGTATTTTAAAAACTGAATGTTAAAACAAAATCACCTCAATGATTTTTTTATTGGCTCAAATTAGTAGTGATTTACTTTCAAATTTCAATCTTTATCTCCCTAAGGAAATGCTTATTTAATTCTACTGTAACTTTTGCTTAATAAATGAAACAACTTCTGAATATTTTTAAGCATTAACAAAACATGAAACTATTACTGTGCCAGTTACTTTTATTATTAGGTGTCAAATGATAATACATTCAAACAAGAATCAGCACTGGGATTTTATATTGTCAGTAGAAAAGAAAATCTGTAAAAAAGAACACAAGGTGTGTTTAAGTCTGTGAAAAGAACAAATAATCCCTTAACCTGACAAATCAGAAAACGTTCTCTTTATTTGTTGTTACATAAGAATGTTGTTGCTAGCAAAGGAAGAAAATTTCAAAGCAAAGGGAATATAAAGCTGCCATAGATTGAACTCCTGCAAATGTCTGCTTTGCTGCAAATGTTCCATGGCCATAAAACAGTCAAAATAGCAAGATATACTAGTTCAGAACAATGACATAATGTTTATAAATATTTATACATACACGAAACTAAAGCATTACTAAGAGATGCAGCTGTGGTATATAAAGAAAATTGGGACTTGATTGGAGCTCTCATTTTGGCAATTACTAGGCTCTCTAATCTGTGTAAATTGCTTAACCTCTCTGAGCTTATTTCTCATCTGTAAAGTGAATGAGATTTCAGCTACCCAAAAGAATTGTGGAATACAATATAAGCATCTTGGAAACTATAAAAAGCACAATACAAACATAAGCATTTATTATTAAGTAGGGAATTCTTATTATATACTACATGTATATGTTTTCTCTATGTAAAACAATTTTTTTTACACAACAGAATAGTTTGTGAATTATTCATGTACTTTAAAATCCTTTCTAATACCACTATTGAAGCAGAGAATATATTCAGGTGAACATTCATTAAACAATTTGTTATAATTTTAACTGTGATCATGACCAGTACCATTGACGGTCAAAGTATTTATGAGTGTGAAACAGGAGAATCTTTTTAATATGGAGAGGAAGGGGATGGGCAGATAAATGAACATTTTTTTGCTAATACTTGAAAGAAGAGATGACATTAGCCAAAAGATGAAAGCAAATCTATCATCCTACATATTATTATATTTTCCTCATGTAATAAGAGAATCAGTTTATATATTCACAGTTAATATTACCATGACAGAAATTCTCTGATCCATCATAATATGCCTATTTGTGGGAATAAAAGCTACAGATAATTTATGTAGGAGTCTTATGCTTTGCATTGTTATGCTTTACATCTTTATGTCCTGACAAAGTCTCCTGATCTTATGGAGGGGCTTTTGGGAGGTTAGTGGATCGTGGGGTTATAACTGGCTTGTTCTTAAGAGGCAGGGTCTGGTTGAAGAGGCAGGTCACTGTGGATGTAGCTTGAAAGGGTTATCTCCCCAGCTTCTCCTTTGTCTCTCATTTTTCCTGCACCTTGTCATTAGCAACTCTACTCTGATTTGCTGTCCTGCCTTGGGACTAGATAACTATGAATTAAAACTTCTACAAACTAGAGCCAAAAAGAAATTCAACCTTTAAATTGAGGATGTCAGGTACTGTGCCCCAGTGACAAGAGAAATGACTGATACATACATTACCTGAGTTCCCTGAAAACCTTGTTTTAAATACACTAGGTTTTCTACTTCAGACTAAAGACTAGATAGGAAATGATACTGAATTTCTGTTAATGTTATGCATGTGTTCATTAACTATGTGAGAATAGCTTCCACCTTCAAAAGTGAAGATTATTTTTAGATTTGTAGCTGAGTATGTACTGACTTAAGAATTGTCTAAGACAAGATATTTTCATTCTTCACTTCTGTTTTTTTTTTTTTTAATTCCAAAACATAGGGAGCTTTCCTTCATTTCTCTAAGTGGTGGAGTTACCCTGATGTTTGGGAAACCAGTGCTGAGGTTCTTTGGTTTGGATAACACATGTAAAGGCTAAGTAGTATGAATATTAGGCAAGGACTGCTACATACATCTTCCCTGTTCATCATATAGAAATACATTCCTGTTTCTTGAGGTATAAACTGTACCCAACACTACATCTATGTGTAAAACTGGTACACAGATTTCTCATTATTTGGGGATAAATTGTTAATATAAGAAAAAGAGGCCCAGGAAGCCGGGGATATTGCTCAGTGGTACACGTGCCCACCTGGCAAGCACAAGGTCCTCAGTTCAATTCCTGGTACAACAACAACAACAACAACAACAACAACAACAGAAAACCAGGTAATTATTTAACAGTTCCATGTGTTCCATGTCCCATAGCCTAATGCTGTATAAAGTCACCTGTCCATTATATAACGTCCTTGTCCTCTTCCATTTCCTAACTGTTGCAAATCTGGTCTACGGCAGCTTTTCCATCACACCGAATGCTTCATAGCCTAGAAAATCAGTAGAAACTCCTATATTCTCCTTTGGGAACTATATAGAAAGTTAGGTTACTGAGACTTTACTACTGTGCTAGGTCTTCAGGTCAAGTGTTTTATGTACTGGCCTTATTTAATATTCAAATGGTGAGGAAAGTTAGGCATTATTTATCTCCAGCATTACTAATTCCTAGGACCACACTCTCTCTTTGCATAGGAGAGAGCACATTTCCTTCTAAAAACATTGTTTGTAAAATAGAAACAATTTATGGAAAGAGGATCAATCATTCTAGAATTTCCAACATCACTCTTGCCCTGCTCCAACACCATCTTCTGGAACTTGCCTGGATAAATTTCTTTGAGTGAAAGTATCTATGCTCATCCAGTAATGAAATGTACACCTCCTACCTTTGATTAATAGAATACATCAATATCCTACTTAATTTGAAGTTCATCTAACAAACACTTTGTGCACACTTCTCATGCTAGCCTGGGCCAGGTCCCACAGATCATCTAGAATAAAGAGCTTAAAAGATGTGCCCTCAGCTCAGGACTATAAAACAAGATAGCATCAAAGTGGGAGAAAAATCTTTTTCCCTATTTGATATCAACAGCTCAATCATTTCCTTCATTCACTAATTAGGTAATTTTGAAAAGCCTGATATTTTCTATGTAATCATTTTTTCTGCCAAACATATAATGAAATTTACCATTTCCTCTCTGTAGAACTTTATAAATATGTAAGCACTTTGCAAAGCATTCCTTGAAGCAATATTAGGACTATAACTATAATTACAGATTTTGAAAACTATTTTATAGTTTGAGAATCTTTTGATAAGCTGATAAATGAAGCATACCTATAAAACTTAGGAGTACATTTAAAGTAGGATAAGAAGCTGAAGTTAGCAGAAATGTCAGAGTAGGCCTTATTCTTCAAGGAAACACTGAAAATTTTATCAACAGTAATCAGGATCAACTTTGTTAGAATACTGGAAAACAGGCAAGGATAATAGCAAGCAAGTGTAAAATGAATCACAATAAAGGCAATTTAAAAATGGTACGAAAACATTGTTGCACATTTGTATTTTCTGGTCCGAATCCCCTTCCTGGATCTTTTGCTTTTCACTCTTGGAACTCAAGGAAATTTTTTTCAAGACACTAGTTGAACACAAGCTAAATAATTATTTATTTCGAAGACCACATATAACAAATAGCACAGTCCTTAAGTATTTTAGAAAAATCTTAATAAGATAAACTTTGAGGAAGGGAAGAATTTTGGGGTTTACGAGATTGAAATATTTAAGATATCCAATTATTTACTAGACAAAGACTTTAAATTAGCTGTCTGAAATATGTTTCTAGGGCTAAAGGAAACCATAGACAAAGTACCAAATGACTTTGGGAGAATGATGTATGAACTAAGAATGGCAATAAAGACAAATGGTAAACAGGAGATATACAAAAATTCTGGAGCTGAAAATAAATAACTGAAACAATAACTGAAATTAAAAACTTACTGGAGGGGTTGAGTTGCAGTCTTCAGCAAGCAGAGAAGGAGAATCAGTAAACACGAACACAGATCCTTTGAAATTAGCCAGTTTGAGTAAAAAGATAAAGGATGAAGAAATATGAACAAAGCCCTAAGAGACCTTAAGGACACCACACCACAGTACCAACATACACAAAATAGCTATCACATGAGAGATGAGAGCAACAGAAAAATAAAAAAATATTTGTAAACTTACTGGCTGAAAACTCTACAAATATGACAAAAGACACAGATAGTCAGGAAGCTCAACAAACTTCAAGAATAATCAGTGCAGAGATCTGTATCAAGACACTAAATAAATTTCTGGAAGCCAAAGAATTTTGAAAGGAGCAAGAGAGAAGTACTATCATATATAAGAGGGGCTGACGATGTTAACTTAGGGGTACAGAATTTGAAGGCTGAGGGGTAGACAGATGGAGAGTAAGACAAAAAAAGAGAGAGAAAAGAAAGGAGAAAGAGGGAGACAGAGGTAGAGAGGGAGGGAGGGGTAAATAAAGGGAAGGAAGGAGAAAGGGCAGGGGGGGAGTAAGAGAGGGAGGAAAGAAAGGGGAGAGAGGGAGGGGGAGAGAGAGAGACAGAGACATTCTCTCAATATGATTAACAGAATACTTTTCATTAGAAGCCATGGAGACCAAAAAGAAATGAAACAATAAGTTCAAAGTACTGAAGGAGAAAAATAATGTCAAACAAGAACTTTATATATGGCAAAACTGCCCTTCAAAAATGGAAGTAATTAAGATATTCCCAGATAAACAAATGCTGAAGAGGTTTGTTGCTTGTAGATCTGCTCAACTAGAAAGTTTCTAAGTTCTCTGGGCTGAAATAAAAGGATATTAGATAATAACACAAAGCCACAGAACTAAAGCAAAGAAAGAATGCCATTAAAAGAAACTGCATGAGTGGCAGAGAAAATGACAGAGTGAAGACTGTCAGTCTTCACAACCTCTTTAGAACCTGGAATCCTGGCACTTACAAAAAAATAACTTAGTGAAGAGAAAAGTAAGGAGAGGTACAGGAACTAAGAAAGAGCTCACAGGAAAATTGGAAAGACTGAAGACAATGGAGAAAAGAATGAAACAACTAACCCAAGCTCCCAGGGTGTGTGACCAGTCCCTGCAAACAAAAACCCTCAGAAGAAGATTGGACACTAAGAAGGCTTTCAAATATGCTTAATAGGTTGAGTGGTAAAAACATCAAAACATAACCAAACACAAAGACACAAAGACAGACATTCTGACTAAAGAGATCCACATAGTAGGAACAGTTTTTCTATCCTAATGATCTTCAATCTGCAGCACAAAAGCAATAGAAATATGAGAAAGGCAACAAGCTGTCTCAAAAAATCTTAGTACCCCAAAAGCTGACTTTGAGGATGAATTAGGAATTAGAGAGAATTCAAATATCAAATCTTCAAAATGTTTGAAGAATTCAAAGAAAAAACAAATTAGCAATTTTATCAGATATTTGGTGATCTTAAAAGGGATTTTAGCAAATAGATAAAACACTTACTAATAAAGTGGTCAATGAATTTAAATGATAAACTGAGTGAATAAACTGAATGAAGCAAGATGAGATGAGTGACCAGTTCTACAAAACATTAGAAATTATGAAATCAAGCAGAATTAGATATGAAAAAATCAACAGAAAAGGTTATTCAACTAATATGTGGACATAGGGTAAGCAATTGAAGACAAGGAGGATATAAAAGATCATAAACTCAACGATACTCCCCAAATGACATGACACCATGTAAGCTGCATTTAACAGCTGCAACATGCCTCAAAACATCAGAATTAAAGAAATAAACAAAAGTAGAAGACAACTAAAAAGGTATAAAAAAATCTGTTCATAGAAATCAAAGCAGAAAATGTTGCAAATTCAAGGAAAATAATTCAACATTTAAGTATAATACACATACAGAATCCCAAATAGCCATGACCAGAAAAGAACCTCTCCATGACCTATCATAATCAAAATTCTAGAGAGTCAACAAAAGAAGAGAATACTAACAGTCATTAGAGAAAATCAGCAATTACTTATGAAGGTAAGTCTATCAAAATTACTGATTTCTCAGCATAAAACTTAAAGGGCTTGAGAGCTTAAAGTTTTATAAGGCCTGAAAGAAAACATTTGTCAACCCAGACTTCTACATCTTCCAAAATTAGGCTTCAAAATTGATGGAGAAATACTTTCCATAACAACAACAACTACCCTACACAAATTCATCATCACTAAACCAGTACTGCACAAAAAACTCAAAAGGAATCCTAGACAGAGATGCAGAGGTCACTAACACCAAAGAGGCAAAAGGAAGTATACATCTAACTAGGAAATAGTTAAACAAAGGCTGGTGGGATCAGCACTGTAAAAATAATGCAATGACAGGATTCAGTAAGCACAATAATAAATCTCAACATCAGTGGTCCAACTCCAGACTGGAAGATTGGATTTTAAAAAAAATCAAAAACAAATTGCAAACATATATTATCTACAGGAGACACACTTTAATAATGGTGAAAGGATGGAAAATGATACTCCATGTGACTAGGGCCAAAGACAAACAGGAATATCTTATTTTTAAACACAGTAGACTTTAAGCTGAAACTTGCCAGAAGAGACAAAGGTGGCCACTATATACAATTCAATAAAAGAGGTAACTATGAATATTTATGTATTGAATGTTGACATACCCAACTTTTTAAAACAGAAACTACTTGATGGGAAAGGACAGACAGATGCCAACAGAATCACTGCAGGAGACTCTAACAGTCCACTTCCACAATTAAACAATACATCCATCCAAAAAAGAGAAAAAATATAAGAATTAAATCACATCATTGAACAAATGAACTTAATAGGTATTTATGGTGTTTCATTTTATGCCACAAAGCATGCCTAAGTAAATAAAAAAGAACTGAAATAATGTCCTGCATACTACTAGACCATGTCTTAGTTACTTTCTTGTTGCTGGGACAAATACACAACACCCGCAAGAAGAAAAGGAAACATTTATTTTAGCTAACAATTTGTAGATGTTTCAGTTCATAGATAGCTGGTTCAAGGCAGAGTGGTATGGTAGAGTGGCATGGCTGAGAAGAAATAATCTATGACATGGGCAGGCAGGAGGCAGCAGCATCCAGCCTGTCTTTCCCTTTTATTCAATCCATGTTACAACCCTTTTGGTTGGTGCCTCTTACACGCTAGGTAGCCCTTCCCATTATCCACGCTTAGAACTATGCTAAACCAATCAGTGGACTAATTTAGTACCACATACATTTAATCCTAGAATCACACACCTTAGATCATTGATGGCAAATTTTTTAGGGCTTTCAATGATTCAAACAGCCCACTGTGGTACATGTGCCATAGGTTTTCCCTAAATCCAGCCAGCTCTGTAAAGCCTCACCTATGAGTACATGAGTTTTGGAGGGGATATCCAGATATAAGCCATAACAGACCATAATGAATGATCAATAACAAAAGGAATCAGAAATTACACAAATACATGGAGATTAACTAATACATTACTGGATGATCAATGGATCACAGAAAAAAATCAAGGAAGAAATAAAGAAATTTTTGAACCAAATGACAGTGGTAGGAGAACACAGTCAAACCTATGTGACACAATGAGCAGTTGTAGAAGTTTATAACAGCTGTGAATGTATATATTAAAATGATTGACCAATCCCAAATGAATAACCTAATGGTATATTTCAAAGTCCTAAAAATATAAGAGCAATTCAAATTCAAAAGGAATAGAAGACATCACAAAGTTTAGAACAGAAATTAATGAATGTGAAACTAAAAAAAAAAAAACACAATACAAAGGATCAGTGAATCAGAGTTGGTTTGTTGAACAGATAAAAAGATTCATAAACCTTAGTCAAACTTAGCAAAAGAGCGGGAAAAAAACTAAATCAAGGCATTTAGCAATAAAAAAGGCAAAATCATAGCTGATACTGCTGAAATTCAGAAGATTACTAGAAACAGTTTTGAAAGTTTACATTCTAATAAATTAGGGAACCTAGAAAAATGGAAAAATTCCTAGATGTAATAATTACCAAGAAATAAAAACTCTGAATACAACAAAAACAGGTAATGGAATTGACACAGAAATAAAAACTCTAGCAACAAAGAAAAGCCCAGGATCCATGGATTTACCACTAAATCTTACAAGAATTTCAGGAAAGATCTAACACCAATACTCTTCAAACTTATCAATGAAACTTAAAGGAAAAGTTTTATTGTGAATAGGTGTTGCCAAACTCATCTCTGGAACCTAGCATTGTGCTGATACCGAAACTGGCCAAGGCCTTAACAAAAACAAAACAAAACAACTGCAGGTGAATTTCCTTAATGAACACAGATGCAAAAATCTTAAATAAGATACTGGCAAACAGATTGCAACAAACTACGATCAAGTAAACTTCATCCAGGGATGCAAGGATGGTTTGACACACGTAAATTAATAAATGTCCTGTTGATATAAACAGAAATAAGGACAAAAATTACATGGTCATTTCAATTACACAGAAAAGACCTTTGACAAAATCCAACATCTATTCACAATAAAACCCTGATGAAAACAGGTATAAAAAGACCTTATCTCAAGCTGTAAAAGCCACTTACAACAAAACCAGTGTCAACATCACACTAAATCAAAAATAGGACAAGACTGTTCACTCTCAATGCCTCTATTCAATACTGTACTTGAAATTTTAGCTAAAGCAGTCATGCAAGACAAAGAAGTCTAACTATGTGGAGATAACATATCCTTTACATAGAAAACTCAAAAACACTCCACCAAAAGACTCCTAAAACTAATACACAAATTTATCAAAGTACAAAGTATAAAATCAGCACACAAAAATCAACAGCATTTCTGTACAATGAGAAACAAATTAGGAAAATGGTACCATTTATAATAGCTTCAAAAATTTAAATACATAGAAATTAATGTAATCAAGGAGGTGAAAGACCTCTATAATTAAAACTATAGCATGGTAAGATTGAAAAGAACATCAGAAAATGGAAAGACCTTCCATTCCTAATAGACAGAACCAGTATTGTCATAATGGCAATATTACAAAAACTGATACATATATGTTTAATGCAATGTCAATTAAAATACCAATAGAATTCTTGGTGGAACCAGAAATGACACTTCTCTAAAATTCACATAGACCCAGAAGAGACTAGCATAAGCAATGTTGGGCAACAAGAGCAACGCAAGAGGCACCACAATCCCAGATTTCAAATTATATTACAAAGCTATGGTGATAACAGCATAGTACTGACACAAAAACAGACATGTGGATCAGTGGTACAAAGTAGAAGATGCAGAAACAAATCCAGGCACATTTAGCCATGTCATATGTGACAAAAGGGCCAAAAATATACACTGGAGGGAAGATAACTTCTTTAACAAAGATGCGGGTAAAATTGGCTATGCACATGGAAAAGAATGAATCTAGACCGTTATATTTTACCCTGTACTAAAATCATACAACAATGGATCAAAGACGTAGATTTGAAAGCAGAAACACAGAATTTGCTGGAAGATAAATTAGGTGACACACTTGAAGACATAGGCATAGACAAAGACTTTCTGAACAGAACTCCAATTGCACAAGAAATAGCATCAAGAATCAATGAATGGGATATATTGAGCTTGGAGTATATATTTATATATAGTAAGTGTATCTTCAGAGAAAACTACTGGTATTAAGACTACAGGGTCAAAGAGAATATGCAATTATGATTCTGACATATATCAGCAAACTGCCCCCAAATGCTTAATCTGTATTCTAGCAAACAGATGCAAACCATAACATTCACATTAATTTTAATGAAAAGGTACATGAAATTAAAAAGTTGCAATGTAAACATAAACTATGTATACACTATTTCACGTATTCCTCTTGTGGGCTACTGTGATTACATATATAATTGCCATTTACTACAGTATATCTGAAGCTCCATTCTAGCAAACAATAATAACTGAGAAAGCAATTCATATGCATTGTGATAGAACCTTCTATAATAGGAAGTAAGGAGATAGACACTTTTCAGACAGAAAGAGGATCAAGAGATGAAGAGTGGTGAGGAAGGAAAGAGAAAGGACAAGAAAAAAAGAATATGTGTTATGTAAATGTACCAACTTTATACAAGGAGTGTAAACATTATGTACTGGAAACATGGACTAATAAAAAAAAAAAAGTTATGCTCCAAGCCTGAAGAGGAGGAAGAGGAAGAGGAACAGAAAGAAGAGGAAGAGGAAGAGGAACAGAAAGAAGAGGAAGAGGAAGTGGAAAAGAAGAAGGAGCAAGAAGATGAGCAAAAAGAAGAGGAGGAGGAGGAAGGAGAAAAGAGGAAAGAGGAAGGAGGAATGAGGGCAGAGGAGGACAAAGAGGAGCAAAAGGAAGAGGAGGAGGAGGAGAAGAAGAAAAGGAGGAGGAAGAAAAAGAATCTGAAGAATCTTGAGAGCTAGAAGCCAGCCCAGTACCTGTAACTGGAAGTAAGGTGTGGTGTGCATCAGTTTATGAACAGTAATTTTCATTTAGAAAGTTATCTGAATAGGCTTGTAAAAACATCAAACCAAAAAAAGGTTTAATTGTGTCCATGATCAGAAAAATGTTTTATTTTCATTAAAAGTAATGAGAAATAATTCACAGATATGTTCACATGATGTAAAAGAGCTCACCATTTAATTCTGACCTATTACATTGGATCAAAGTCTCAAGGACATACAAAAATTTTAGGTGACTATGAGTAGAGAGGAGATAGTGAAAAGGAATTGTTTTTAAAAGAGTAATAAAATGATTTTTTAAAAAAGTGAAGCGTATAAACTATGTCTCAGCTTTTTTCTTTATAAACTTGTAAAGTTGAATTCAGACTTTTAAAAGCTTTAAATGAGGCAAAGAAAATAAAAGATTTAGCCTAGTGCCTGGTGCCCAGAAACTACCACATGCATTAGGACTTCTACTAATCTACAGACACTAGGAAGAGCGGGTGTGGAAAGCACAAAAGGCAATGTTTACTAAAATACAAGTAAAAAAGTAGTGAAGGATAGAAAGGATTTGACAGTAGAAATTTATTAACTAATTAGTACATTTATCTCTTTTCTCAAACGAACAGTGGGCATGTAATCTCCAAATACGTCTAGCACAGAGCATGGCTATTGTATTTTCTAGAGAAAACTACTGTTTTCCAAGACTTTTTGAAGAGTAAAAATATATCCAACCTCTACTCTAGAAATGAAAAACAAGTTATCCTGTTTTGGCTGAAAACCAGCATTTACCCATTTGAGTCACCAAATAAACTTGTAAGATCTTCTGACACAAAAGGCAGGGTTTAACTTTTTTCTTCATCCAATCTTATGAATTTTATGGAAAATAGATTCGTACAAAATGAGAAACAAAGAATTAAAATCTACTCTAACATGTAACTTGAATTTCTCACATCTTCGATAGCTGACTGTCCTGAGAATTCTTAAAATAGGACCATATTTCTTCTAAAGTAAGAAATTTGCCATATTTTTCAATGGTTTTTCTACCATACTTGCTTAGATGGGCAATTTCTTATTGTAATCAAGAAAACTCCGCAGAAGATTGAGGCTTTCTTCCTCAGTGGATCTGGCTGTGATTGTAGAGAGCTGTGAACTGCTCTTCTCTCCTCTTGGACAAGAGTTGAACTCATCTGCCATCCTTTTCTAAAATACACAAGAGAGTCTCCAGTAAAACCAATTAGTATAATAATATTCCACTGTAAAATCATTTTACTTTTCTGGTTTGCTTTTTTTTTTTTTGGTATGGCAGATTGGACTCACAACTTTGCGCCTGCAAGGCAGGCGCTTATGCCGCTGAGCTAAATCTCCAGCCTCTGGTTTATTTTTTTAAAAAGCTTTCTATTTTTGCCTTGAGAAAGATGCCAAAAGGTGTTTTTATATTATTAATTTTCTGGTACTAGGGTACAAACCTGGGGCCTTGAGCATGCAGGTAATTGCTCTACCATTGACCTGCATCCCCAGCCTCCTAAATTGGTATTAAGTACCTACTTAAACTAAATTTGACAGGATCTTTGAGTTAGCAGAGACTTTTCATAGTCATCTCATATACCTGCCTCCAAATGTAGACATCCTTTCTAAAATACCCTGAACAGTCAGACTCAATTTTGTAGAACCTGCTACTAGAAGTACCTCCTTGCTATAGTAAAAATGCACTGGTTGGAAAGGTAAAATAGCTAAGGTTATTATAATTCTACCTGTTTAAGGTTAGCCCCTTATCCCATTCTTGCCTTTGGTTTTCCTTTCTGTAAAATGAAGAGAATGGGGCTGGGGATTTAGCTCAATGGTATAAGTGCCTGCCTGGCAAGCACTAGGTCATGAGTTTGATCCCTGGTACCAAACAAAACAAAGCAAAAAAAAAAAAAAAAATAATAAAATAAAATAAAATAAAATAAAATAAAATAAAATAAAGAGGATGTTATCAATCGCTATGATTCCTTTGATGCCTGACAGTTTGCAAAACATTTCATGAGAAAATCCTTGCCAGGATTAGAAAATCCTAATTGATAGAAATCTGTCTGTCTTTAACTTCTGTTACATTGCCTATTTAGTAGGTTGCAGAGATACAAAGAAGCACATTTTCATGTTGTAGGTCATTAAAATTGAAAGCTAGGTATTACATCTTCCAGATGTATTCTTTTCTAAAGTCGTACAAAACTTGTTAGAATATATTTCTTATAAGGACATCTTTTAGTGTTGGAGCAAATTATATAGTGGTGAAAAGGACAAAACTTATTTATGGTAATGTGATGAAAGAGGATAAGTGAAAAATTGAAGTTTTGCAATTCAGAAGTGGTTTAAAAGCTTTAGTTCTCTAAGAGGTTAAGTCAAGAATACTCTTTAAGCAATCTGCAACTGATTGACAAGGGTTGACATTTAGCTAATTACTATTTCTATAATGCAAAGTTTTGCTGTCTTTGTAGGATTTCAAAATGCCGAGATGGGAGACACTGTGTTAAAATATGGTGAGGGCCTTAGATACCACAGAAGGGAGTTGGACTGTTGGGACTGGAATTAAATTGGCTGCATAGTGTGCTCTTGAATTCCATTTTTGGTTTTTTGGTTTTCTTGTATGTTTTCTCACTGTTGCTCTGTCCGCTACTACTTCGTACAATTTCCAATGGCCCTGACTACAGCAACTCATCTTTCCTCTTCTAATTTCCTGGTTCTGATTTTCTGTGGGGTTGGCCAAGAGGTAACCCAAAGTTTCAGAAATTTGTCTAAATTAGAGTAAATGAGTTGAGATATCATTTTCACCTGCTGAATTGGTTTAAAATACATGATGATTATTATTGTGAGAAACACAGATAAACTCATCCTGCTAGAGATAGTATATAAATTGATATTGAGCCTTGGAATAACTAGTAAACTATTTTAAAAGCCCCAAATGATTGAACTCCCTCAATCTAACAATCTTACATGCAGTAATATGTTCTCAGAAATTATATGCCAAAAAAAAAGAGAACAGATCCTCAAATACAGAAAGATATACAAGTTAGTCTTTGTTCACAATAAAGAAAAATTGGAAAGATCCTATATATCCACCAATATCCACTTGTTTAGTAAGTTTTGCCAGAGATAATGTCATGAAGCTATAAACATAGCAGATCTACAGTTATCAACACAGAAGTATGCACATGATATACTGCAAGCATACAAATCGATTGATATACAAGTCCTTTAAAAATTATCATATGTATTTGAATGTAAAAGTCTGCAAGATTATAGGCAAACATTAGTTAACAATCTTTATTGTAATTTAGGGTTGGTTTAGAACAGTTTATTGGTCTTTTCTAACTTTTCTAAGAATAGTAATATATTAAAGCTAGTTTAGACTTCTAGCTTAGAAATGATATATTTATCATGTTACAATTATTTCTCTCCAAATCCTCCACTAAAATAACAATAAAACTACCTACAAGTATTAAATAAAATTAAAGAAAATGGAGAAACAAAAAGCAGATGAGAGATTTTAGCTATGAACGTGGTAAGAAAAGTGGTCTAAGGATATTAAGACTACAGGCGATTTGATAAAATTTAGTACCTGGATATGGAGGCAAATAAAGGGATCAGGGATCACATGCATAATTTGGTGTGGTACAATAGTGGTGCTATTTACTGAATGAAAAAATAAGAGGAGCAGGTAGACAATGGTGAGTAAAAGAGAATTCCAGCCTAAGTATCTAGCTTTGAGAGACCTGTAAGATATCTAGTAGGATTGTCTCAGTCACTTGCTCTTCACTCAGATAAAATATCCAACACACACATTTAAAGTAGGAAAGGTTTATTTTGGCTCACATTTTATAGAGATTTCTGCCCATAGTTCACTGGCTCCAAAGCAGGGTGGTATGGCAGAGGGGCACAGCAGGGGAGAGAAGCTGCTCAGAACATGGTGGTGGGTAAGCACAAAGAATGATCAAAGAAGAGGAAGAGAGATAGATCCTTCCAGGCATCCCCACAATGGCTGTCCTCTACCCTCCAGACCCTGCTTCACAACAGCAAGTCAGCTATAAACTCCCCAAACCCATTCACCTGCCAAAAGCCACACATAGGAGAACAGGAGGCTTTGGAGGCAACATCTCGATATAAATGATAACAAGGTCAGAGCTGCTGTTCAGTAGACAGATCCAGGACTCACTCATCTGCAACCAAGTGGAGGGTGAAGCCAGGGGAGAACATGTGGTCATGCTGGGAGACTTGTGATTAGAAGACAGAGTTGAATCCTAGGGAACATCAGTATGTTAGAAGCAGTAAAGAAAAGCAATTCATGGAAGGCACTTCCCAAAAGTAATCAGACAAGCAGTAGAATATGGTGTCAAAGAAGATATGAAGGAAGGAAATTGAGGAATGAGGACTGAGCCATGTCAAAGAAGGCATGAAAGCTTTTTTTTTCCCAAAGGGCAAGAACAAGCAAGCGTACACCAAATTTTGAAGTGATTTTATAAAAAAGCAGTTATTGCACAGTGATGGGAGGGTAGGGTAGGATGAGGAAACATTGCAAGGGTGGAAGAGAAAAAACAAGATGTGGAATTAAGAGACGTCAGAATGACAATGTTTTTAAGGCATGGGGCTGAGACAAAGAAAACTGAAAGATGTGAGTGGCTACTTAGGGATATCAAGATGAAGTTAGATTTCTGACTTTGTCTCTTTAATATATGACAAGAGTTAAACATGCTGCAGTGAAACTATTTGTAGTGTGATGCACAACTGGTACTCTATAAACTGGTTGTTGGAAAAAATATAGATTTCAAGGAATCATCCTTCTATCAAAATAGCAACAAACCTGTACATGTCTGATCCTTTGTTCTTAATTTTTCCTGTTTGATAATTAACTAAGAACTTACAAACGAAGTAACAGAAATTTTAATTATCAAGCTAATTTTGAACATTTAAGGGAGGACAAGGGCTAAAAAAATGAATCAGTCTTATAATTAAAAAAAACCTTTTTTCTATCCAGACTAGGTTCATTAAGCCACCTTAAAAACACAACAGTATAATTTTCCAGCCAAATCAAATATACACTTATCTTGACACATTAGATGTTAATTCAGTTTTAGTAACAAAGTAGCCAGAAGGCAATATTTCATATATGCTGCTGTGTCCAACTGAACTAAGAGCATCCCTGTGAGCAGAAAAAACAGCCTGCAGTTTTCAGACACTGATTTACCCCATGAAATGGAGCATTTAAACTTTTTTGTTACTCAAACACATTGTATATCTTTTAAAATATTCACATATGTCCTAATGTCTTTAGTAACTATATGTTTACATAACAGGCATGTTTTGTCCACCACAGCATCTTTTTTTAAAAACTGAAATACTTACAAAAGCACTATTAGGTATTCAACAACTTGAATTCCCTAGTTGAAGAAATGATGCCAAATAGTATCATACTTTTTTTTTCTTTGTAACTACTCATGGCAGAACTTCAACTACTTTCCTCTTAAGTGGTGTTCTGTGCAGTTAGTTTTCTTTCCATGTCTATCTTAGAAAGATGGGCTTTCAAAAATTAAAAACATGTGACAACAATGATTTCAGCACATTTTGCCAGGAGTAAAATGCAGTGTGAACTAAGAGAAAAATTAATTAATTCAAGTACATGTTCTGTTCAATCAGAATTATCTAACAGATAAGAGCAGGCTTGTTCGTATTTCTAGCCATTTCTTTGTCACACACACACAATCTATTTCTGCCTTAAATGTATATTCTTAACAAAACTCACTCTGAAACACACAACAGCATAGGACCTCTGAATGTTGTGAGTTGACTATGTACCTTAAGGGGCTAGACTATTCTGCCGCAAAATAGTTACAAGAACTTTTCCTTGTTTAATAATAAAATTTAAATGGTCTGGGGCTGGGGATTTAGCTCAGTGGCATAAGCGCCTGCCTGGCAAGCATGAGGTCCCCAGTTCAATCCCCGATACCAAAAATAAATAAATAAATAGTCAAAACTCTTTATTGGCCCCCCCCCCAAAAAAATCAAACCTTATTTACTCAAGAAGTTGTAATGGTAATATTTAAAAACATATACATCACCTGAAGGAGAGAGACCCTGGTGCGTCGGGACCTACTCGGGGTGCTGGGAGAACAAGGAGCTCCTCCTCTCTCTGGGGGGTGTCTGTGATCCTGCAGGCGCTCGGGCTGAGAATCACACATCTCATGTTATCCTGTCCTGTCCTGTCCTGTCCTGTCCCGTGTCCCCCGCCTCTTAGCAAGTGGGAGCCAGTTAACTACACATCTTGTGAAAAGATTGGCTATGTTATTTAGTATGAGTTCCCATATGCAAAGAAATGGATAACCATTTGGAAGAAAACAAGAGACAATATGACAGATAGTGAAGATCTCTGGTTGTCTAGCTTTGAAATTTATGCTTTCTTATGTCCAGTTCTGTTCTGTTTTGTTGTGTTTAATTTTACCCCCTTTAAAATAAAATAAAAAAACATACATTAAGATACAATGTGCATTTATTACATAAGTATATCTAAATGAAAATGTGACTTAACATACCAAAACATGGTATGACTCTTGGCATACTTTAAGGTGGTCACATGCTAGGAAGGAGATGAAGAGCAAATCCAAAGTGGCATGTGTGCAAGAATGCACCCAGTTTACTATGTCATAGGCTACAGTGAAACTTCATGGGAAGCTCCTCAAAATATCAAACATGGTCATGAAAATATTTGAAGCAGATTTCAGTTTTTAGAGATAAAACGTCATCAATGAAAATAGGAAATAAAGAATTGGTAAATAAAATTCAATGAGTTTTGACAAAAAATATTTAGTTGTTTAAATAATTAGTTTTTGAATGATATACCAGTTTCATGGCTACTGTGGCAATTTCACGTAGGTATAGGAAAAAAACCTCATACACCTCAGCTTTCCACACACAGATGAAACCAAAATCACTTATTGTTTGAATAACAGCTAGATTGAAGTACTAGGTTTCATTCTTCCCTATTTTCACAGTGCTGAGGATTGATCCTAGGATTTTGCACATACTGGGCAAAATGCTGTACCAGAGAGCTATTCGCCCAACCTTAGGTCCAGGATTTTTGTGATCTTCTATTCTCTCACTCCAAACTTTTTTAGTGTCTTTGTGTGTGTGTGTGAGAGAGAGAGAGAGAGAGAGAGAAAGAGAGAGAGAGACAGACAGAGATGAGAAAAGGGAGAAGTGAGGGGGGGTGGGGGAGGGAGGGAGAGAGAGAGAGAGGGAGAGAAAATATGAGAACTTCACATTTATTTGCTGTTATTTAACCATGGAATCCATTCTTAATTACACAGTTGCTCCATTTTACCGTCTTGCCCCGAACTGCTCACCAAATGTGATTATCAGTTATGGAGACAACCTGAAGCAACAGATGATTTTGTATAGATAGGCTGGAGGACAAGCTGACTTTTGTTAATTGGGCCTTGAATGTCTTCCATTCACCTTGGGCAGTTTACTGTACAGCTTGCCAAACTAAAGTTATTATAGTTTCACACAGATGCCAGACAAAACACGACAAGGAATTAATTGGAATGATCACCAATGCATTCCTTCTGAATAAATTAAAATATACTGGTCAGTGCCCGGAGACATCTAAAATAGAAAACCTGAAACTAATCAATCAGGACAAGTTTATTTCTTTTTACTTATAAATAATATGAAATATTAGGAGATAGTTTACTTATAAATAATATGAAAATTACCTAGGGAGAAGAAGGGAGGGAGAAATTAGGAGGGAAGGACTTGATAGCTTTAAGGAGTTTATGTACTATCAAAGAAAACGCCTAAAGAGATAATATCTTATTGTTATAAATGATAAGTTAAAAGTCATGGTGAGGACTCAAACTATTGGCTCAGTTTTTCAATTATAGCATTGAACAAATCAAAATCAAAGTGTAAAAGCCCAGAACAATACTAAGAGATGAGGGCCCTGGTCAGATGTTAGACAGACTATCCAAACAGCTGGAAAAAATGTTGATTCTCCTTGGGAAATCTGTAATGTATTTGACTCATGTTCTCATGGAGCTGTAGACTGTCCTAGGAGGTTTGAAAGAGAATACTTGCCAAGAACTTTATCTGGAAAATGATAGTATTTTACCAGTTTTCCAATTAGACAACAAAAGAATTTACAGAATAACAAAACAAAACAAAACAAAACTCAGAACTGATGAATGGTATCTCTGTAGCAGTAACATTCAGGTTATATGTTCAGAAGTAAATGAATAAAATTATCCAATTTTATTTCATTTATACAAAACTGTTTCTTAAAACCCATTCACACACAAATATGACATGAAGTGATACAACAAGAGGGTCTTTCATTACTTGAGTTGGATGTGTTAGTTCTCATGTTTGGTACACACTTTCCCAACAATGTGTTCAGTAACAAGTTTCCTTATGCATGCCTTGGCATACCTACAGCTCATATCTGACGCTGAGAGGCCAGGAAGGGAAGATTTGGTAACTGAATTCCTGCTGATATGATGCAACTTTTAGTTCTAAACAACTCTTTTACAGGCTTTGCTCTGTTTCTTAAAAGGTTTCTAATTATTTACTTATCAAGGATTACAATCTTCAATTCCCCAAATCATCTCCAAAGGTGGATTTAGAATCATCTACTATACATATATGGATTGGTTTTAAAATAATGCAGTGTGGAAATAAATGGGAGTATAGGACTATGATGCTGACTAGTAAACTCGGTGAAGAATAAGTGGGGTTCATTATATTGTTCTCCCAATGTTTGAAAATTTTATGAATTAGACTTTTTAAGAATACATTTTTAAAAGCTAGAAGAAAAAAGTGAGAAAAGTTATCTTTTGGCTCATAAATGTAAATAATTAGACAAAACAAGCTTTCCCTATATTTTTAAATTTTTCTAGTGATGAATCACGTGAGCGCATTGACGTTTTCTTTCCCTAAAAAAGCAGCTCCCTTAATTTAAATCATATTTTAAATACCATAATATGATTATTTTATTCTCTAGAAGTATAGTATAATATAGTGGGAATTATCATGAACTTTCAAGTCAAAACAACATGGATTCTAAAATTCCAATAGTGCTACTTTTCAACCAAATTATCTTGAACAGTCATTTACTGCTCTTGAGGTTTCTCCTATGGTTGCTTCAGAAAGATTCAGACATTTTAAATTGAACCAGAGATATTTTTGTTTTGTATTTGTTTTTTTGCAAGCTGAAAACAGTTGGGTTGGGCCAATTTCATATAGGTCTAGGCAAATATGTTAGGAATATTATTGTGATTTCTTTCTAGGGATTTTAGAGTCAGAGATCCTGGTCACATTACTCATTATATACAGCTTTAATGCTATCATGAGTCAGGACATTTTCTATGGAATATGAACAGGAACTTATTTCAACAAATGAAGTGTAAGTGAGAGAACTGATTCTATTCTCAAGTACCAGTATTGTGCTAATGTTTCAATGCAAGGGAGTATAAAGGGACAAAAGCTATATAAAGATATGTCCTCCTAAGCTGTTAATTGCTAAAGCAGATCTGAATGAGTGTTTCATGCTTCTCAGATTTTTCTTGTTATTTTCATGTTTGCAATAGAATAAAAATATCTGCAGTAAAATTTCTAGAAATATTAATTGCTTTCAACTCTATCATACCTAGCTTTTTTGTGCATTTCATGATACTGACTGGAAGAACAGTTGCAGAAAAAAGTGTGAGTGCATAAAATAAGCATTATGTACTAGTAATGAAAATGATAGTGATGGCTAAAGGATTGAAATTTACATGTCCAAGAAATCTAAGTATAAAGGTCCCACAGATACACAGAATATAAAAATTTATACTGGGGGCCTGGGGATTTAGCTCAGCGGCATAAGCGCCTGCCTTGCTAGGGTGCGGTCATGAGTTCGATCCCTCGTACTGATGAAAAAAAAATTTATACTGGATATAAATGTTTTAAATATTTTAATACTGTAAAAGTCACACACAAGCTTGAATTAACTGATGGTAAATAATGTACTACCAGTTTTTATAAGGTCATTGTTGAAATAATAGAAACTGAAATGATACTGTCATTTAAAATATGCATAAACAGCACAGAGATATTTTCAGTAAGTTTTCTCTTGCATTAGTGATAAAGTCTAAAAAATTTTAGGTTGATTTAAAATTTTATTAATTTGAACTTTGAATTTTGTGAATACGTCCTGGTTACTTTCCTAGTACCATAATTGAATTGGCTACTTTGCAACAAGCTACACAATTCTGAGGTTTAGCTGTAAACACTCCATCCCTCCAAAATGCATCCCTTTAGGGGATAATTAATGGAAAAGAAGCAGATATAAAAGATATGGCTGGCAATAAAAGTTCAAGATGCAACTCAATGTCCAAATTTTAATAGCAAACAATGCACTTTGATAATTCTGAAGTTACTGAGACAAAAATAACACAGTAACATCCTTGACATTAACAAAACTATGCAAAGGACCTGATTTTTAAATAAAAATACTTAAATTTTCTATGTCCTTCAATTTTTAAATTAAAATCATAATTCCTTTTTATGCTATGAACTGGAGCTGAACTCTTGAGTAGTCATTTTTTAAAGTACAAAATGCAAGTAGGGGAAATCACTGTATGTAAAGAATAAATTATATCTTCATTTCGAAAAGTTTAAAACTGAGGTAAGTTTGGAAACCAGATTCATCAGGTGATTATGTAACTATTTTGGTTGTGATGATGAAGTTAATAATTGATAATCTAATACAATATTATTTTAACATTTTCCTGAGATACATTACACTAACAAAGAGGAGAGTGTACACTCTTAAATAGCTAGTCACTTATTCCAATATTATAAGCCATTCTTTTAAATCTTTTGGTAAAGTAAAAATATCAATGTAAAATTAAGTTAAAAGTTTTTTCTCTATTTTGACTCAGCTTTGTCCAAATACACAACATAAGACATTCAAATATATATACATAAAATGTGTTTAGAATAACAGATCCTGTAAGTCACAATGGCTTTTTGGGAGGGGGGCTGTTTGTTTTCTGTTTCTTTCCTCCCTCCTTCCGCATCAAAGCCACATGTATAGCAGTCTTGGGAATGCTATTAATGGCTATAATTCATTTGATTACTCCTCCTATGTGCTTCTTCCTCTAGCTTCCACACTCCTGGTTTTCCTTCTACCACACTGGCTGCTGTTTCTTAATTGTTTTTGCCAGTTCTTCCTTTCCTCCCTCACTTCTTATGTGTTGGTCCCCCAGGACTTAGTCCTGATGTCTCTTCTCTTTTCAGCTCCATTCACTTCTCTGGCCCAACTGGTACCTAGTCTCTCTACTTTTATTTCTTAAGTCTAGCCAACTTACCATAGCTATATACGTGCATTTCCTAAGGCTCTTGCTTGCATTTAATAAACTCTCTAGTAACTTCATTTTCTAATGCTTTATGCCCTCCAAAATCTGAAAGCTATCTTGATTCATCTACTCTTACCCTGCCCTGTCCACTCTTTCCAGGCATAGTGACCTTGTTCTTTATGTACCCCACGCATGGCTGATAATTGTTCCTGTGTCTTTTAAGGCTTTACATAAATGTCCCCTTCTGAATGAAGTCTATCCTAATGATCACCTTATTTCAAATACTAGTGATCCCTCAACTACTGAGGTACTCCTCTTAGTTTTAATCTTCATCTGACTTAGTTTAATAATATGTCACCTCTGATCTGCTATGTGTATTATTTATTAATTTATAAGTTCTCTCTCCTAACTAGAATACATAGAGCTGCATTGTCCACAAAAGGGCTTATCACACAGGTTTCTACTCAATACTTGCTAAATAGATGAATAAATGATTAAATAAGTAAATGAACAACAAATAACACTGTTTTGGGTACAAGAGAAAATGGTATACATGGCCATATGTCCAACAATAACACTGATTAGTTACTGTTTTCTTAATATCCCTTATTATCAGCCCCTAGCCTGTGGAACACGCCTCTGATTCACCAGAGGCCTCCTCCAATAATAGAGGACCACAGTATGGAGATCCTGGGAAGCACAAGGAGTACACTTTTAGCTTCACTGTTAGTAAGACTGGCCTTCTGGGACACTGATTTAACACAAATAACATTGTGCACAAGGTAGAGTCTATTTTTCCATAGAAACAAATTACACACTGACTTTCCAACTTATTTGTAAACTGGGTACAGCCTACCTTTTAATAAAGTGCTGTCATGTACCTGCCTCTTGGCAGGTTACCTATACCTCTGTCATGCTGTCCAGGTTGGTATAGCCAAGAAAAAAATAAGCAAAGTCAATGGTATGGCAGCTACTAAGTACCTAGAAGTGTTAATTAAGTCTTAATCTGAGAAAATAAAAAATGACACTTTATAAGATTACAAGGTGATTATTTTCCTCGATAATACACCCTTTAAGGTGTAATATGTGAAACATGGCCTTCTCTTGCAATTTTCTCTCATATACTGGTAGATATAAATTATATTTAAAGCAAACAAAATTTTCTCTGTACTCAATATATTTTCCCTTGGAAACACTGTGTCTATGAGCAGAGGTCAAAAGCATAGACATCTGAGATAATGGCAGAATTCTCAAGGTCACTACTTACGTAGTATTTTTAATTTACTCTCTTGTCTAGACTTGTTCTGGCAAGGAAATTAGCAAAGTAATATCATTTGTACATTTGGTTACTGATTTATTAATCAAGCAACAAATATTTTAGCAAATGAATATGATAAGCATTGATCTAGCAGTTAACAAAAGAGTGAACAAGAAGCTAAATTCCATAAGAACTTTGCTTATGAACAGATGTATTGACTTAGTCTCTGCTTTGTTACACACAGAATTTCAGACAACTATAAGATTCTACAATTCATTAGTCTGGCTGAACCCTGAGAGAGTCATTTGTGATCACTGGGCATCAGCGCAATATATGAGAAAAAAAATAATCTGGATTCTTCCCTGAAATCAAGCCTTCCTATATTTTTCTTCTGTATATGAAATGGTAATGTGCACTAGAAAGTGACTGGCAACAGCAAGAAAGGTGCACCCCAGAAAAGCCACCAACAATGGAGTTGTGAATAAGGCATCAAGATAGTCCCAGTGAGCACACAGTACTGAGAGTAGAGGCTATATAGGTCCGAATACTATAGAACCAATATTCTCTATTCCAGCCTGAAAATGTAATCTTTTTTTTTTAACACCCACAATCCCAGTATTTCTCCCTTCTTCTCTAAACTTTCTCTTTTATCAATTCATTAAGAGAAGTCAAGAAGGGAGGTATGCAGAAATATTGCCTAAAAGATCTCCAGCAGCTTCCAATCAGTACAGACCCTAGGAACATCTTGTCTCAGCCAGCTGGGACTTAATCTGGCGACTGTGTGCTATGGGAAGGACCCTATTACACTAATTGGACCACTGCATTCCTAGAGAGTTAGCCCATAAACCCCTTGCAAAGGGTTACCCTTATTCCCTATACCCCTAAGAAAATGTCAAGCACTACAGCCTCTAAGGGTACCCAAAATCCTTGGCTAGAGTTTGACATGGACAAAATGCAGGCCACATACAAGAAGAAACATGTGAAATACTACAAAATGCTCTGTTTTTAATTCTATTGCCCTTCACGGCAATACTTAGCAATTTTATCTCCAGAAAGATACAAGAAGCATTTAGGCCACGGGGTTGTGGCAATGCTAAGTGTCCTATTGAGAAAGAGTTTGAAAACTGAAGGAATTAAAGGAAAAGTGTCTCTATGACTCCTCTGGGGAAGTACTACAGCCAGCTGAGACACAATCTGCCATAGGGCTTGCAGGTGGGTGGGTGAGTGGAACATGTTGACCTGACCTGTAACAGGCTGCTGATAGGTCTAGGAACATCAGTACAGCTGTTTGGCCAGAATCCCTGGCTCTGTACAGGTTGTCTGGCAGTGTTGCTATGATAATAAAAATGGCAAAAAAGAAATTAACAAGCCACACCTTTCTATCAAGGAAAACTACCTACCAATACTGAAGATTTAGAGTTCTGGATTTAGTTTGCGTGCCAGCAACGTTCTGTTTTATCAGAAGGAAAGAAACTGACTTCCTTAATCCTTTGTTCATCTATTAATAAATGTTATTCGGGTACCTTCCACATTCTACGTATTAGGCTAGATACGTAATTCTTGCACTGAAGATGTAAAGGGGTGGGATGACATGGTAGATATATAAGCAAATGAGTGACAAAACAGTTGGATACGTAATATGTCAAAGACATGCTTGGGCTGAGTCTAGAGTAAAGAGGAAGGGTATGTAGATTTAGGAAATACCATTTGCAAGTTCTCTAAGAGCAGAGTGATGACATGACCCATTTAAAAATGACACTTCACTGGCTACTCCATATTGTGAGCCAGAGTGGCTGAAAATAAGTGAGACGATAAGGGCTAAGTCATGGAGGGCCTTCTGTGCTATGCCAAAGAATCTGAACTTTTATACTTGGGGATATGGGAAACCACTTCAACTTTAAGCAAGGGATTAATGTGAACAAATTTCCAGAGAACCATGATGTGAAAATATGGAGAGGACAAGGATGGACAGTTGCCCCAGAGACCAACCAAAAGACTGTCCTAAGAGACTATTTGATATATGTAAGTATTACTCAGTGAAAATGGACAAATAGGATTAAAAGTGTATTCAAGAACAAATGAGCTCAACTCTTGGCATCTTGAGTTTGAGGTGGTAATGGTGGTTCATAAGCATTAGGGTACAGGAGGAAAGTACTATATGTAGGTGGAAGGAGGCTGATGTGGGAATCAGCAACAAGACAGTGTTAGCTTTAAAGAAATCTGGTAGCTACCTTCTATGGAGAATTAACTTTTTTTCCTGCTGAAGTATTTATATCCAGTGGTGAGTTGGTTTGTTGCTGGACTACATTCAAGATCTCATTTTTTAAATTAAAAAAATATAAATTACTAAGATAGCAATGAGAGAATTTTAGTACATTTTTATGCCAAAATTATAATGTGAATACTAGTAAATTCAAGATACATGCAAGAAAAATATACTCGTACAGTTTTTTCTTTGTACTTTAGCAGAGCAGTCTTTTACTAGTGATTTTTCCTAGTTAGGGAACTAAAAGGCTGTCAGTCATTACTTTTACATCAATTCCTATTTAACCTGAAAGTTTTTTCCATAAAATTGGTGTCATGATACCGGCTTTGAGTTTTTAAAGAATATAGATCAGTATAACCTCAAAATTTAAGCCCACACAATTTAGCCAAAACAAACTAACCCAAATGATTGACCTCACTGATAGAAGATATCATATTTTGAAAGATATCAGCATTAAATATAAGTATCTCAGACTCAAGCTCTTTGATGATGAAATTAGAGCAGAAAAGAGCCTTATCAATTCCCAGGAAGAAAGGTATGAGAACAATGAATTCAAGTCAGGAGAATCTGGTCTTCTCTATGCAATGCCTCTACTGGTGCCCTGCATGACCTTGGGCAGGTCCCACTCCATTTTCTCTAGTTACTCATTTTCTTCCTATCTCTATGTAGAGAATTTTATGTTCTTAAGATGAAAGCTACAAAATGCACCACTTAAGTGGAACGTCTGAGTCATAATCACTCAGAGTAAGAAGGAAGATTCCCCAGCATACAAAACAATTCCAGAGGAAAACCTATTTAATGAGGTTAGTTCCTGTCTAACACATTAACAAGGACTTAGTCGTGTGTTGCCAAATATTTCAATATAAAAAGGGGTGGAGTGAACTTAAGGGACAATTAATTCCTAAAAGTGTTATTTTGTTTAGTGCCTATAGACTGAGAAAATATGTATCATTTAAAAGGTACTGCCAACTCAGGAATTCTTATAACTTGTATTTTTAATAGTCACATGGCATTCAGATATATATATTTGAGGTAGTGTTATCTGTATATGTGAGACAACATCTCAGTCAGAGGCATCCACTTGGTTTGCAATACAAACAAGATTTCTGACAGTAAATCCTAATGCCCACATTGATGTTTGAAAGACTAGACACTGGAACCATCTTATCATCACTGAAATAAGTATTACTACTCCCTAATTCTTCTACTTGTCACAGCAATGAAAAGAAAAATTATGGACATGAGGAATGTTAATGTCCAGTATTATTTGAAACTTTCATGCAAATATTTTCTGCAGAGAGAAAGCAAAAAAGTATGTGAATAATGCAACTCATGTAAAAGGCAGCACATAAAATAGTGAAAGGAGGCAGAAGCATAACCAGCTGAGGTCAATTTCTCTACTTTCCACAAAGGAAATAAAAAAATTATGTCAAAGCCAGGTGTGGTGCTGCATGCTATAATCCCAGCATCCTGGGAGGCAGAAGAAGATCACAAGTTTGAGGTCAGTTTGGGAAACTTAGCAAGACCTTGTCTCAAAATAAGAAGCAGCCAGGGATGTAGCTGACTGCAAAGGTGAGAAAGGGAGGCAGGGAGGGAATGAGGGAGAGAGAGACAGAGAGGGAGGAGGAGGGAGGCGGGAGAGAGAGAGAGAGACAGAGAGAGAGACAGAGACAGACAGACAGAAAGACAGACCGAGAGAGGAAATCGTACTATTTTTATAAAACACATGTAAAAATTTTTTTGTAGATTAAGTGTTTTTAAAAGTCCTACACAAATAGTATATGGCTCTAATCTGTAGGTATAGAATGTTAATTTTCAGGACTACAGAGGCATAGTTATTAGTTTTGTGTCTCAAGTAAGGAAGTCAGTAATATCACTTATTATGGGGCTTGTGTGACTTCTGAAGGACTACTTGTTCTGAGTCTGTGCTTTCAGATTCAGATAAACCTGTCTTTAACCGCAGAAGGAAATTCATATTAGTACACATTACAGTATGTGTCATTTATTGATCACACCCTAGGTGCCATACCTTTACTTGTATCATCTGTATTATCATTAAGTCCACAATACAGCACCTCTTTCAATCTCTATTTTTAGCTGGGTTGTCAAAGTATAGTTGCAGAGCTGGAGAGAACTCTGGAAGAGCTGATTTCAGTTTTCCTTCTTCACTATACTGTAAATAGTGTTTTCTATTAATTAATAGGCACATCAAATTGAGGGGAATTTATCCAGAAAGAGATGCTAAAGTAATCTGTTTAGTAACAACTCTGTTGCTTTGCTTAAATGTCAGAATTCAAAATCTGGATTCTACTTTTGGGTTTAATGATTTCACTGGTTACTGAACACACTATTCTTAAATGATCCTACATATTGTGTTTCCTTGTTTATCTTCTCCAACACACATTTTGTAGAAATACCACAGCAACTCAAATACATTCTATCTTCTACTTCCCCATTTCCTTGTACTTTGATAAGCAGTCTACAGTCACTCTTTTGTATTCTTTTTTTTTTTTTTTTTTTTTTTTTTGGTACCAGGGATTGAACTCAGGCCCTCACTCAAGCTTGCCAGGCAGGCGCTTAAGCCACAGAGCTAAATCCCTGGCCTACAGTCACTCTTTTAACTAACATCTAAGCAGTGCCAACTACATGCAAGACAGTTTGTATTACCATCTGTATTCCTTATGACAAAGTAGTGAAAGTGGTGTTAGGTCTTCATTCCGTAGATGAAGAAAGGGTTCATACAGCTAATTGACTGAGATACAACTGAAAGAGAGGCTGCTGGACACTTAAAACCTGATTTTAATCCCCAATTTTAAGCACTATACTGTATCTACCCAGAACACAAACATTTTTTTTTTCCTAATCGAAGGGATTAATGGTTAAAGGAAAGGGGTAAGGGTAAAGTGGAGAGATACAAGAAGTTATCAAAAATAAATATCCTATTTGCTCAACTTCAGTTTCTTCACTTTAATTCAATTCTAATCATAAAAAATTTTAGTTTGTGAGTTATTTAAAAAACCTCCAGACCTAACAGGGAAGCAGTAATGATGGGCTAAGATTATAGCACTGAATCTCCTTTTCTAGAACAAAGGTATATAAATTTTAAATATTTAAGGAAAAGAAAACTCGAAATCAGGCTGGGGATTTAGCTCAGCAGCATAAGTGTCTGCCTGGCAAGTGAGAGGTCGTGAGTTCACCAGTACAAAAAAAAAGAAAACTCCAAATTAAACCACTCCAAGAACACATTGAAGAGTTTCTCCAGAACCATCCTGAACCTCTGGCCAGAAAAAATTACTGAAGGAATAAGACTGCATATGAGAATCATGTAGGCAAAGTGGGCCTCAGTTCTTACAGAGTAGACTCTGGTTGAGTCACAATGGTAGAAAAGAAATCTTCAGGATCAAAAACTGAAAATACAGTAGCTGGAGCCCAGACAAAAATCAAATCAGATCACAGAATTTCCTACTATGTATAAGTGAAAAGTGAGTAATAATTATTAGTAATATGAATCACTATCTATATGTTACTACATATGAGTGGTATTACAAATGTTCTTCATTTAATGTCCTACCTAGTTAATGACTGTTCATACTTAACAACAGAGGTATGCTGTTGGGACTTGCGACCTGCTGCTTGCACTTTACCCCCCTCTCCACTTTTTGATGCAGTTTTGCACATCTTGTTTATAAAGCCTAAATGTTTTAATTTATATAGTACTGTAATTGTTGCTACTTGGACTGTATAGTACAGTACTGTAGTTTTATGTTTGCTATACATTACAGTATTGCAAATAAGAGTTATACAAGTGAAAGCAAAGTAATCAGGTTGGAGTTTCCTTTGACCATTTCTTTGTTCTGAATACTGTAATATACATACCATACACAACTACTCATTTAGTGACCAAAAAGCTAGAATGGCACTATGTCTTTAACAAGAAATGCCTCTATTGTTGCCTCAGGCAGTTATCCTTAGGTCTTAAGTTTTACTTTCAACTCAGGGCAACACTGGACACTGCTTAAGTAAAAAGCTACCACGAAAGATTGAGTCATTTGAATTAGAGTATAAACAAGAGGAAATTCTAGTGCCTGAATTTTCTAGGGTACCTATCAGGTCAACGTATCACAGACTCTAAGTACCTAGTAGTCTGTGAGCAGTGGAAAGTATATTTCAGTATAATCCTGATGAAAATTATCACTTTTTAATTAGGATTCTTGGTTTGAAAACTTGAAAACAATCTGCAGTATTCATAAGGGAGGGGAGGGGAAAGGAATAAAAGTTAAGAGGTGTTATGTACATGTACAATTCCCCAGAATGAATGTAATTATCAAGTACTGTGAATGTGTAATAATAAAAAAAATACTGAAAAAGAAAAAAATAAGAACTCAAGCATTTTCAAAGATAGGCAAGAAAGCTGAATTTTTCTAATATGAAAAATAGATGTGTATGAGTATAACAGGATTTCAGAAAGAAACTAAACATCTGGGGAGTGGTGAGGAGGAGGTGAAGAGACCTGGGGTATTCTGTTGGCACCACAAATCAAACCACAATTAGCCAGCACTAGACTGTACATTCTTGCCTAACTTCATCAGATTTTCACTGACTCATTTTTTTATTTTCTTAAAACCAAACAGCTAGTGATAATAGTGCTTTAATAAGTTTGGGGCTGTTTTGCACACATAATACTAAAGGCTATGCTTCAGGGATGACTGAGATATAGTAAGGGGGTGAGCTCAGAAACAGGATCCTCTGAAGAGATGACCTCATTTTTTAGCACTGCTGGGAAATATTGTCTCCAAGCTATCACAAATTAAGGACTTAATAACTTCTAATTAGTCTCCCTTGATATAAAATGCAACTAGTCAATTTCAGTTTCTTATATAAAAATTACCAGTTATGGGTTCAGTTGGTTCTTATTGTTTTTCAGGATGATGTATGATATCACGTAGACTATAAATATTCAACAACAGAATACTTCTTAAGCTAGATCTATAATCATCTGGTAACTCAATGTTGTTTATGTAATTTCAGGTTGTTATTGGAGAGGCTTGTATACCTATTTGATCAAGTGCCTCACTGTACATTAGCATAGATCTAAAAGGAACATTAATTGACTCAATTTTTTTTTTTTTTTTTTGCATTTTAAGGGAATATAGAGGTCTTAATCTTAGATGCACATTCTAAATTAATGCCACAGATTTACAAACAACTTCTGAACATTTCAGTTTGGGGACTCTGGTCTCCCTTAGCAGGTGAGGGAAGACTATTTAAATTACACAATCTGAGGAATTTTACTTCCTTTATCTTTAAAGAATGCCAGAGGAGGGATACCCTGATTTACTCTCTTGCTTCAACTGCTTCATTAGGACAATTTGCATTTTATTTTGGATCAGGGCAACTGTAATTGTAAATTGGTCTACTTTCTTTAATCTGAGACTAGCAGCAAATCATTTTTAATAGCCCTTAATTCCCCATTTAATAAGATATCCTCATTCAGCAGTGACTCAACTATGTACTGCCAAAGGCTAGGGTGGATGAATCACACAGAATAGAGGGAAGAAAAAAAAAAAGAATAGATGGAAGAAACTCATTAGGTAATCTCAGGCAGATTTTTACCAGATTCGGGATGATTCCTAACAATACAACTTCTAGGATCAGTTCAATATATTAAAATTTCTATTTGCCTCCAGTGATGGCACTGCTAACACTTTCACCATAGGCTGTCCTATAAATTTGAAAGCTTCCACAGTTGTCTCCTTACCTTCACAGCACTTCATCTCACAAGGAAAGCTCAGTGCCTACTCTGATTACATTCACAAACTTTTTCTTCTGGCGGTTTGCAACTACTCACATGTTTAGAGAATGACCACCCTGGATATCAAGGGAAAACTGAATTATACATAAAAGAAGTTCTTATACTTCTTAACCCTTGCCATAAGTTAGGAAAGGACTCACAGTGTGAATTACATTCTCAAAGGCTGCTGTCTTTCATATGCTTCCCAGTTCTGTTTGGTCTAATTCTCTTCTTGCTGTTTTCCTTTGAACTCTCTCCAGCTGTTCCACATCTGGAATTGAGTTGCTCATAACTGAATAAACCATTTTTGGTGTGTTTTTAACCGACGCATATAAACTCTGGGTCTCATTTTGCCTTTATGTCTCTTACCTTGCTTTCTTTTTCCCTTCTCATTCCATAAATTATCCAATTCAATTCAATTCAGTTCAATTCGATTCAATTCTTCAAGCTCAAGAATAATGGTAATGACAAATATTTGAGTTGAGGCTTGAAATCTGTTATATAGCTGATACAGTGATAACTTCTAGGATTTCCAGTTCTCACTTTTCCACAATTAACACCTTCAATAGTCACCTTCACTTTTTCTTCCTATTCTCTCCTTCCTTGTTACTGAAACTGAACACAGGATCTTTGCACTGAGCTACATCTTTCAGATCTTTTATTTTCTTTCTTTCATTGATTGATTATTTTGAGATAAGGTCACTCTCAGTTGCTAAGTTGCCCAGGCTAGGCTTAAACTTGTGATCCTCTCCTTAGGCTTCCAGAATGCTGGAACTACATGTGTGTGCCACCATTCCTGGTTTCCACATTCTCTAAAGGTCAATCTACTAGTTTCTTTGTAACTATTCCTCAGTGGTACCATTGACTAATTGAGATGTTCCCATTTCCAGACAGTTTACTATTTTATCTACTTTCTGGCTATTATTATTTTCCTCTGTGCTTCAATTATTATTTTTTTCTTTGCTAAAACTAGATTATTCTGCCTTTAATATATTGAGAAAACTCTTGTTTATGCTTTAAGCTTAATTTCTCTAACACTTATCTCTTCAGCATCAAAGGACTCTTGCAATATCTGTAAAATTGAGAAATGGAAAAAACTGAACTGGTAGCCAGATCACTTCCTTCTGACCTTCAATTATGGCCATATAGTATGCCGATTTTCCTTTACATCCATAAAATCTAGCTTAATTTATAACAGGGACTACTTAGAAAGACTTTTTAAAAATAAAAGACCTATCATCTATCTGTATTAAAAGCTTCCAAGTTACTAATAGGGTGGAAAAATCACATAGCTAGATTTTAACCTTCTGTTTACACAGATATGCAAATGCAGAACTCATGATACCAAGGAGATTCCCAAACCTGCACCAATCAATCCTATCCATTACCCTGCTCCTCTCTAAACAGCAGGTCTTCTTCACATCCTAGTCTTACATCTGCTCTGCTCTGTCTCTAGGAGACTAAGCTCAGATAATTTTTCTCCCTAATTTTTTTCATTGTAGTAAAATTTACTATCTTAACCATTTTTAATTCCATAGTTTAGTGACATTGAATACATTCATAATGTTATGCAACCATCAGCACCTTCCATAGCTAAAGAAACTAACCCATTAAACAGTAACTTTTTATATCATCTTCTCTCAGCCCCTGGAAACCACCATTCTGCTTTTTGCTCCATGATTTTTGACTTCTCTTAAGTATCTCGTGTAAGGAATCAAGTCGTACTTGTCTTTTTCTGAGTGGTTTATTTTACTCAGCATAATGTCCCCAGGGCTCATCCATGCTGTAACACATCAGAATTTTCTTTTGCCTATGGTCCTTCAGAAGGAGGAAAAAGGATTACTTGAGCCCAGGAGTTTGAGGCTAGACTGGACAACATAAGAAGATCCTGCCTCTTTAAAATATTTTAAAAACTAAAACATTAAAATGGATTTCCTTCCTTTTCAAGGCTTAATAATGTTCTGGTCATTTTTCTTACCTATTCATCTGTTGATATATGTTGGGTTACTTCTATTTTAGTTATTTTAAGTAATGCCACCATGAACATGGGTGTACAACAGATCACTGTGTTTGTGGTATTTACAAATACACATAAAACTAGAGTAATTGATAAAATTGACGACTGTATATTCAATAAGATCAATCATAAATAACCTCAAATCCACAGGGCTCCCAGATTTCAATTTATCTTCTTCAGGGATGTAAAGACTTTCTTCAGTTACTGATCTAGTAGGAATTTTCCAGTGTGTCTTGGAAATGACCCCCCAGTGTGACTAGTCTTTGGATCTCATCACTGCTAATCTCCTTCAACCACAAAACTGTTCATCCAGTTTTGCTAGTGTTTTCTTTTTCTTCTCCTATCATTTATAATTCTGCCAGAATTTCTAAATAAAAGAATAGAGTACCTACCGTCTTTTAACTGAACTCTAAAGCATATGGTTTACTTTGAATATTTTTTGCCCAACTATGTACTATAATTCTTACAAAGTGGTCATGACTTCAAAATGGCTCAAGGCAAAATTTTGGAACAAACAAACAAACAAACAAACAAGATACTGCTAGACAAAATTAAAGCCAGCAAAAATAAACCAAAAAGGTAATTCATAATTATTTGGGAAGATTATTTGTTTTTCTATTTTGGCAATTCTTTAATATTGTTTTTCATTAGGGCTTCTAAAAAAGCTAAGAGCTCATGTCAGAGTTTGTCAAATTTAATGTACAGTGTTGAAGTTTAGACTGCCAGGCCCTACTCTCTAGAGATCTGATTCCATAGGGCTGCAGTGGAGCCTAGGAATCAGTATTTTATCTAGCATCCCAGAAGGCTCTGATGCAAGTAGTCTCTGAATACTCTTTTAGGAACAATAAAATATTAGACGAGGAACAGAGTCCTTATAAGAGTTTCAAAGAGGGAGCAGTTGTTTTTACTTGGGGTAAAAAGGGGATAACTTCACAGAGATAGAATTTGAACTTCATAATTTGTATTTAATCATGAAGTCACTGAAAAGAAAGTATTAGGTATCTACTGCATACTAACTTCTGTTTAAGATGTTGGGCAACAGGAAGGACAAATCTGACAGAACTTTTCCCTAATGAAGTTGAGATCCCTAGAGTAAGATTCTAGGAGCAAGCAGAGGAACTATTACACACCAAGGGATGTCTATTTAAGGAGCACTCAATTCAATTGGCCAATGTGGAGAACAGAAAGAAAATAAATATAAAGCACCTTATCCAAAGAGTTACTTCATTAATTATGATTTGCTTTGTAGAGATTTGTGCTTGGGCTGCAACTGATGCAAGTGTAGGAAGGAAAAACTGAGAGATGAGAGTCAATAAAGAGGAAGACAGTATATGATTTTAATCTTGATTGTAGACTGCAGACTAAAAAGTAAATGTGTATGAATTTGGTTTTCAGGTTAGTATAATTTAGAAGGGATCCAGGAAAAGATCTTGGAACTGGATGCTAACAGAGACAGTGAGAGGGGTCCCAGGCCAATGGTCATTATTACACTGCCACTAATGTTGTGGTGTTTGGATTAGCATTATTTGGCAATGCCACGCTATTGGAAATGCAGTATCTCAAGCTATGTTCAGAATCTAAGTCAAAATCTGTTTTACTGAGGTCATCCCAATGATTAATGCACGTATCAAGCTTGATGCGTACTGTGTTTGTGCTACAGAGGTCCAATGTGAAATGGAGGCAAGATTTAGATATACAGGTGGAAGGCTGGAAATGATATTGATGTAAGTTAAATACATAAAAATAATAACCTTGACCCATAAAAGTGGAATAATTTTCTTAGTGTAAAAAAAAGCAAACCTAGAAAAACACTGGCTACTAGGTCAGGGATTGCATAGTTAGGGGAAAGCTCATTAAAAGAGGGAAAAAGTACTAGATTGGGCAAAGAACACAGAAGGGTAGCGATGCGGCAGAGTTCCAACAAGCCAATGAAAGAACTGACTAGCCAAGGCTTCAATGACAGAGACTGAAGATGGAAATTAAGAGTGGGTATGGGATACAGCTTTTTAAAAAGTCAGCAGTTATCGCCAAGGACCATGGCAGCCTCCATAGCATCTAGGCAGGGATATAATTCCAGGATATAGTCCATGACTCAAACAGGTCATTTTGTTCCTAGAAAGTTTGTTAATAAGGAAGTATGTTAGGAATTATGTGTAAATTTGTAAATGTAGAGAAGGATACCAAACTGCTTCCAGAATTATGTAGCTGGGCTGACAAATTTATAATTAAATCCATCTGGTATGAACTCCTTTTATACCTTATCCATCTAGATCTTGACTCTTCCTTCATCTCCTCTGAGGAAAAGGCACCAGTGGATTGTGGATACATGCCCCCACCCCATCTTTCTCTGAGAGCCAGAACTTACAAACTTTCAAATGGGCTCCCAGCCCCAGACTTATTTCACATCTTTTGACAACACATTCATACATTCTAGATTACTTTGAACATCTTTGGTTTAAAGAGAGTAAAAAGGAGAAATTATAGATTTGGTAACCAAGGAATACATAAAGCAGAAAAAAGGCCTCATGGGAAGCAAACGTCAAATCTTCCTCTATGTAGAACAGAGCGCTGGGATTTTCTCAAATTAACTTCTTGAAGCCTACCTGATTTCACTTATAAAGCTAGAGACATAATAGCCATTACTTAAGGTTCATAGAAAAATTAAATAAATTTGAGTTTAAAAATTGCTTTCTTACAGTGTCTGATACATAACAGTTGCTCAATAAATGTTAGTTTATAATGGGTTAGGACTATATATCACCAGGAATAGAAAAAAATGAGATGACTAATGTTTATTTAGAGAACACTTACACTCAGCATTGAACCAAAATCTTTAATTGGGCATATTTTATGTGCTTAAAATGAGCAGTATATTCATCAAAGGACAGTTTTACAGCATAATGTCTGTGGTATTTAATGACAGACTGTAGAGGAACATGAAGTAAAAGTCAGCCGACAAAGATAAGCATTTAAGGATAAAGAGAATGAGGATGAACCACAGTGCAAGTCTGGAGATGGTGCTTGATAGATGAATTCACTAGAATTTCAGAAATACTACCAATCATAATGTGGTATCAACCTTTGAGAAAAAGTAGTAAATTTTTGAAAAACTCCAATCAGTTGGGGGAAATATATACTATTGGAGCATGTCCAGAGTTAGTCAAAGGCATCATAAACAGGCTGCAAGTGACCTTAGACAAATTACTTGTCTGAGTTTTAGTTTGCTTATCTACAAGGCCAATGGGCTAGATAACCCTGGAATGGACCTTGTGGATCTAACAAGAGTGGGGGGAAGAAAGTGACTAATAGAAAGACGATGCAATTAGTCAAGTCTGGACTGTAATTCTGATTCTATCACTCAAAAGACAAAGCAGTTAGAATTCCCAGGTCTCATTTTTCTCCCTGGTAAAATAGAGAAAATAAAACATAGACTGTTGGGCTAATGAAGAATAAATGATAATGTTTCAAAATTATCTGGCATGTAATGAACAATCAGTGAAACACTCATGTGTGACGCTATGATTGTGTGTTAAATGTACCCCTTGCCAAATTTATGGTACAGTTATACAACTACTGATAAAAAGGCAACTCTTCAGATTTCAAAAACCCATTTTTCTGCAGTTTTGGGGGTTGAAACAGAGGCCTTCACACTACACTACATCTCTAGCCCTTCAAACCATTACTGAGGAGGAGTAATATCCCTTTTTGTTTGTAAAGCTTGATGATAAGTAACGTGAAGTTTAAAAAGTTATGCAAGGATTGATTGTCTGCTTTTGAGAAATATAAAATAACTTGTCTCTGTAAGAAGGCAGGTATATAGTGCCAAGGATTCAAAAGTATTATTTTGAAAAGGAAAAATGAAGGAGACTCCTTCCACAGAATGGTGTGAATTAATTAATGTTTATACAGAACTTTGCTCTGCTTGTACAAAGGTATTTTGAATGTAAACATTTTATGGGTACTTTGTTCCATAAGACTAGATTATGAACAGGATAGTAATTGGCATATTGAAAAGCATGAAAAGATTCTCAAGAAAGCACAAATACATATGCACCCAGTTAAAAAGAGTATATGTTGAAACCCTTTGCAATTATTAAGCAAAATGATTGCTCCTACTGTAGGTTTTCTGTGTAGATGGTTTTTAGCTCAGGGAAAGCCAAGTTCCTCAGAAGAAATAATTTGTAAGTAAGTTTTTAGAAATACCAGATCAATTTAAAGTGCTAACAGCTTTACCAGGATGTAAATTCTTAAACAATTAGCCTCACTCCCAACTAGATCAAACACAAGAGCACAGCCAAGACAGTTTAGCTCCTAAGCTTGGTGTGTTCAAAGAGAATCTTGATCTGAGCAAAGTGTGATCTCCAGATGCAATACAACCCTCTGCACACAGCTCCTTGGGAAAGTATTTTCTGGAAACAGATGCACTTTGTTTGAAACAAAAGTTTTGTTTCTGAAAACAAATTGGGTACAAATAGAATTTTTAAAAATTGAACCATATTTCAAACACCCTGGGGAGGCTCATATCATAGGGAACCTTGATATGAATGTTTCTGAAATTGAAGAATTATTTTATGAGTTGAAAATCACTTCTAACTTGTTTGCAGCATTAATTTTTTTTTTTTTTTGAGATTTACTTTTGCAATTATATGCTTGCTTTTTGTGGCTTATCTTGAATAACTTTTAAAGAAACAAAAAATTTTTCTTTTTGAATATCTGTTTAATCTTAATTTTGAAATATTTCCTTTTTTTTTTGAAGTGTGACTTTAAATGAGACTAGTTCTCATTCAGCATCCTTAACTCATGGGTCTGTTTTTAAAATCTAAACCAGTAGGATAACTGAGTCAAATTTGCTGGAAATCATTTTATAATGAAATTTTAAGAGTTCATCTGTTCTACTTGGTAGGAAATACTGACTCTATTAGATCTAAGTGGAAAGAAAGGGACCTAGGGCATGCTGTCCCTGTTTTGAAGGATAAATACAAATATCCTGGCTGTGGAGCTCACCCCAATTAGGCAGAAGTAAATAGGGGAAGACTCAAGAACGTATCGTCTAGTGTAGGAAACCTGCCACAAACATGTGGGTCAACTCCAAGAGACTGAGTAATATTTCACAGGAGGGAAGAGATTCCCAAACTTTCAAATTCATAAATTCCTCAGTCTCTTAATAATTTTTTATGGTGCTTCCTGGACAAAAATATATCTATCAAATAGCTCATTTATTAAGTAGTTAGGGTCACCCAACTATTAAGTAGCAGAACTAGCAACTTAGTAGCGGTTTGAAAAAAAATTTCATAAATTCAAAAGGAAAAAAAATTTTTTGTTAACAACAGTTACTAAAGGATGTATAAATCTCCTGGACACTACACAGGTTCTCAAATCTTGGAACCGATTGGTCACTACCATTTTTACTTCTTGTTAACCTTATCTAACATGGCATTTGTTTTTTAATCACCCTAACCTTCCAAACCCAACTTTAAGAAATATGACATCATCAAAAGGAATGTAGCGCCATCTAATGTTGAAACTGTGAACTACCTCAAGTGAGCAGTTCATACTAGGCATCTTGACAAATATCAGCCATTGGGGTGTTTCACAATACAATTTAAAATATCTTCTATGAGGCATCATGGGGTGCCTTGGCATACAGTTTGGGAATGGTAAGTTTTCAATGCTTGAAAAATACTAAAACTTTAGCAGTGTTCCATTTTCCTGAGAGACTACACTATAAGAATTCAGCATATTTTCAGGACACACATATATACATGCACACACTCCTACCTGAAATCTATACCTTGTGCTATGTATATCTTACTTCTAGATAAAAGCACTGCTATCCCAGGTAGGCCACCATTTTAAAGACACTGTTTATCAGAATACTAACCTAAATGTGCTCAAAAGCAATATACTTTCAATATACCTTTACTTTTATGAATTTGTGTGTGTTAGTGTATATTGGATATTTTTTCAAGAAACTGACTTTTATTATTACAATATAACCAATGTCTAGAGCCAACAAAGTCACTCAATCTACCATTATGGGTAACTACCTATTTTAAATAAGTAAGATATTACATATTTACTGTGCTTAGGTATAATGGCTGAAAGGCATTGGCGCATTGCATGAAAAGCTTAAAAATATAGCAATTGCTTTGTGAAAGGATATTAAAAACATAAATGCAGGAGGATACTAAGAAGAAATCAGTTGATTGAATGCATAGTTCACCTGTATGGACAGGTGGAGGTTGTTAATGATAGACCAATCCCAATTCTCAGTCTTTCTAAAAGACTAAATATTCTCTTCCTTCCTTTGCACATAGCCTATGTTCATTGGCTACTGCGGATAAACCACTGATTGCATCATATAATGTTAGTTTTATTATCATCTTATAATTTCTTTTCCTACCTCTGAAATCAAACTCCAGACTTAAACTATTACCCTGCCTATTTCAACTTTCTGTATGTTCACTTCCCATCTCTTTTGCCCTGGGGTTCTCTTTTCAGAGTTTTATCTGTCTGTGCTCTTACTTTCCTCTTTGCTACTTTGCAAAAGCCTCCCACACAATTTTAGGTAATAGCAATTTAACAGAATGCCCTTGGGTAGGATAATCAGCCCTCATGATTAGAGTCAGGTCCTGACTGAATCTGGGATTAATGATGGTTGTCTCCTTAGGACTGAGGCAGTCTGCAGTCCCAGAAGAGAGAATTAGAGGAAAACTGCACTCTGTATTGTTAAGTATAGCATTTTTTAATCAGCAAGGCACAGAACCATATTACCAACACGGATTAAAATAAATTCAATGCGAATAGCAGTAGGTCCACTATCGAGATATTTGTGGTTCACTGCAGCAAGGAAGTTCATGGGTCCTAATCTGAACTAGTGGTGGTAAATGAAATTAGCTGAAACACACTGGACTAACCACACTGTTAAAGATAACAGCATAGAATATGTAAAAAGACAAGCAGCTTTGGGGGCCCTCTTTTCTTTGATAGATTTGTATTTTGTTACTTCTTAACATCCCATCATATAATATTCCACCTCAATGATATTTTAGTTCATATGACATTTAAGAAAAAAATAGCAAAAAAACCTAGAAGCCTTTTCCAGTGCCAAATTCATTTAGAAAGTTTAGATTCTGACTAATGCAATGATGCAATGTAACAATACCAAATTCTTTCATAATATTTAGGAGTAAGTGATTACTTGTGGAGACAGTAATGTTTCTTAACAAACCAAGTATTTCAGGGAGAGACCACCCAAATGTATTATTATATAAAGATGTCAGTTACATAATTACATGAGAAAACAACACATTTTACTTTCTTACTTTTTAACAACAATTATCCTCTCTGGGGAAGATGGGCTGAATTAGCCACTTAGCAAAGTACCTCCTAGGGGCTCCAATTATCTCAGACACATTTAAACTAGAACCTTGAAAATGTGCATTCAACAACATGAAGAAAATTAAAATGTGTTTTCTTCTTCCCATCCCCCATTCCTGCCATGACTGAAGTGACTTTGTGGAGACCACCAACAGTGAAGGTGCTTTTGAAAACCCCAACTCATATTTAAATGCCAACCATACACCAGTTGCTTTGCTGTAAATTTCTTCTAGAATTATTTTCTTGAAAGTTCTTATGCTAGTAATATTAAGCCATATTAGAGACATTTAAATGAAAACATCTGCATGTTTTCATTTGCACACATACATAATCAAACACCTAGTTCTCTTAATGGTCATAGAGACATTCTTTACAAAGAAAAATATTTTAAAATGGGAGTTGTGGGCTGGGGATTTAGCTCAGTGGCATAAGCACCTGCCTGGCAAGCGTGAGGTTGTGAGTTCAATCCCCGGTACAAAAAATGCGAGTTGTATTTAAATCGAATGGTCTTAACAAACATCTATGTGTGTTAGTGGTATACAGTAGCTTTTTAAATGACTAAAAATGATTTCTATGAAACAGACATGCCACTTTTAAAAGCTGATCTGTCACTACCCATTTTTCAATATTTGGACAAGCATACTGAACGTCCAATGACAGAGAAAAGAATTATGCTAGTAAAGTCCAAACTAGGGAAAGAACTACAGATTGTTTGATTTTAAGAGCAGTTTACAGTTTATCAATGAAGTAAAGATGGTAAACAAACAAGAAATTTTTGTCAAAATGCTTGTTATTTCTCAGCAAAGATGCTATTGGCATTGGAACTAGGGTGATTTTTCCTTTAACAAGACTGTCCCGTCCTGGCACCTCTGGCCCTTGCACACAAAATGCTAGTAGTCTTTCCCTAGTAACAATCAAAACATTTCCATACATTTCAGAAGTCCCCTAGGCAGAAACAGTACTTTTTATGCTTAGAAGCCACCAATCCTAATGATCTTCAGCTAAAAGGAGAAAGAAAAACAGAATATGGAGAAGACTACTAAAGCTTTGCTATGTGGTTTGAAAGGGTGTGTATGTACCCCAAGGAGGGGAGTTGAGAGTGTTGCTTAATTATTGGGTGTAACTTTACTCCATAAAAGGTTCTTTCCTCATCCTCAGAGGAGGGTCTGCAGGTAAACATGGTTTTCCAACAAGAGTATCCCCAGAACACTGGGAAAAGAACCCAATTCATCCATTCATTCATTCATTCATTTTCTCTAACTCACCTTCCCTCCCTCCATGTAGTACTAGAGGTAAACCCAGGGCCTTTGAATTAAGTTACCTTCCCAGCACCATCAGCATCCCCTGTTGTTTCTTTCACATAGGGTATGTCTTAAGTTGCTAACTTGCCCATGCTGGGCTCCAGCTTGTGATATTCTTGCATTAACCTTCCAGAGTGCTGGGATTACAGGTGTGTATATACCACCATGCCTGTCTCCTAGCTTTCTAATATTTTCACTTAATCTCAGTCTTGTCTCCTAGCTGGAGTTGATGACAGGGCCAATAAGATTGGAGAATAGTATCTCCTGGGTCTGATCTGTCATTCAGAGGGGGCCCTGGTTGAACAAACCTGAGTACTATGACAGGCTGACACATGCGTGTTCATATCCAAAATCATAACACTCTGTCAGCTGGCAACAGGGATTAGGACCTGAGACTCTTACATAAAGATCCAAATGCTAACAGATTACATAATAACAGCATCACAGCAAGTGAAAAATACAAAGACTACAGATTAATCACTAAGTCAACAAATGTTACCGGAGCAACTCTTTGGATTCTTCAGTAGTCATCAGAAGACAAGAGGAAGGTGGTTGATGAGAAAGAGAACTTCAGGCACTATTTATGGCCCTCACCTCAAATTTAATTACAGCAATTCCACTTTAATCTGTTTTTCTAATTATGCTATGATTTTATTTTTTAAAAAACTAGAGATGGTGATCTGGAAATTTCTACTTGAAAAAAAAGAAATGAAAAACCATTGAGCTATTTCTAATGATGCTGAATTTAGACTACAAACAGAGCCTCAAGTGACTCTTACTAAAATCTATTATCAGCAAAGAATTTTTGAAATGCATAGTCTCTTAGTAATCATAATTCCTCACCTTAAATACTAACCTGGACCACCTGGAAAAGAGGACATGTAGCATATGCTCATGTTTTGTTACTGGTTTTCTAATTATTTAGCTAAGTTACTAAACTTCCCCATGCCTCAGTTTCCTAGTCTACAGAAGCAGAACTGGGTTCCACTGAGGAATTTTTGGGCTCCAAAACTTTTATGTTAGATGAACAAGACTTTGTAAGATATTTGTGAAAAGACACTGAGCTCAGTTTCTCCTTCCTTTCCTCATCTCTTAAATAATGTACTTTTTTTTTCCCAAAGGAGGAAAAGTTTCCAGGAATATGAGCAAAGAACCCAAGCTTTCAGCCAATCTAATACCAGGACTAAAGGACTATTTCTAGATACACTGGCCTCAGCCCTCTGGTTTCTTTCCTTTTATCTTTCTAATCCTCTTTTCAGTCTGTCACCCTTCATATCTCTGTCCTTCATTCTTTGCTGTGCTCCAGATATATTTAATATACCTCTAAGTGGCTACTGTATGCCAGCACTGCAGTACAGTTGGGTTATGTAAAGATACGTAAGACACATTGCAGTACTGAAAGACGCTTCTATGTTTTAGGGGGACAACTCTTGCAGAAACTTACAAGACAGGTTAGAGATGAAAAGAATGGAAGTGGAATGTTTACTTAGGAGATGAGGGCATGAGAAGTCTTTGACTAAACTTGAGAACTAATTGGAGGTAAGAGAGACACTGCTAAATAATAATTATTTCAGTCAATCAACAGGTCACTTATCAAGCTGTCTACCTGGTACAGCAGCTAAAAAATAAAAAGGACTGGGATCTCGTTTATGTTCCTAAAGGACAGACAGACAAGAGGAATGGGTTTGGCACCAAGGAGCACTGTGACAGCACCATAAGAACAGGGTCATATTAGAAACAGCAGACATAGTGGGACAAGAAAGAATAAAATCCAACTTATTTAACATGATGATATTAAACACACAGTGGGATTAAAGACACAGTGGCACATTCATGTAAAGCAGAATAAAAACTCTGGGATCTAGAGTCAGAGACATCAACATTAACATGCAGTCAAGTGGCCAGAGACATAGCTTAGCAGCATAAGCCCCTACCTAGCAAGTGCAACATCTTGAGTTTGATTCTCGGCATGAAAAAAAAAAAACCCAAAAAGCCAAACCAAAAGAAAACAACATGTGGTGAAGGGAGGAGACATGAAGTGGAAGAAACCCTGGAGGCAGAAAGGTTAAGAGAATGGAGAGAGGGCTGCAGAATCTGAACCTGGTAAATGTATATACTCAAAGACAGAAAAAAAGAAAACTGCGTGAAGAAGACAGTGAAATTCATAGGAAAAGAAGGAGTGTGTACTGCCAAAATAAGCTCAGAAAGAAGAAAGCTTCAAAAGAAGTGTTCAAAAATAAACAGGATGCTGGGTGCAGTGGTGCACAGCTGTAATTCCAGGTTCTTGGGACCTGAGGCAAGAAGACTGGAAATTTGAGGTCAGCTTGGACTAACTAGCAAGTTCAAGGCCAGCTTGGAACATAGCAAGACCCAAACTCAAAACAAAATAAAATCCCAGCACTGAGAGAGGATGAGGCAAACACTGCAAGTTTGAAGTCAGCCTGAGAAATTCAGTGAGATATTGGCTCAAAACAAAAAAATACACATGTAATCATTATGTACTATAAACATATACTAATAAAAAAATAAAAATTGAAAAAATTTTAAAGAAGGGGGGCTAGGGATATGGTTCAGTGTTCCCTGGGTTCAACCTCCAGTCCCACTAGAAGATGATAGATACATAGATGGATGCATGTAGAGAAGGGTAGGGTAGAATAGAGAGATGTCATAGTATTTGGCAATTTGTTACTAGAAATCTTTGATACAGCAGTTTCATTCTTATCTATATTGACTCCTTGATAGCCACCCTTAGAGAAAACTGGCAATAAAGAGCAGCTATACAGTAGGCCAAGGTATTACAGATTTATGGACTATTTATTTCCCTCTTCCTATATATGTTTGGAGGAGTCTTGGGCAGGCTTTCAAGCCAAGGAATGGAAATAACCCCAACTACAAATGTTACAAATTCTCTCCACTATCTATTTCTCAACAAAAAAGCCAGTCTTTGAACTTGAAATCAAGTTAAAAAAAAAATCAACTGAACTTAGAAACTAATTGGAACGTAAGAGGGAAGCTGCTCAGTAAGAAACCAACTCCATATTAGGTGTCTTAATCTTCTGGTAAATCTTTTTCTTACTAACAACAGGTGATGGTGGGGTAGTAATCTAGACATGTAGAAAGAACACTGAATTTGGCCATTACAATGCCTGGGGTATATTTGGAATTGTTAGTGAAGTTATGACTGAAAGAGGTAATCCCTCCATGCCCCAAAGAGTTGAAATGAATGAAAAAGCAAAGACCAATGTGACTAATAATGTAGAAAATATACCATTAGTACTAAAGCACTTTGAAACATAAGCAAATGGGTTTCAAGTGTGCCTCAGATGCAGTCTCAAGTGCAGCTGCCTCTCACATGAGCACATTGAGCTACTGGGCCACAAACTGCACAGATGCCCAAGTTTATTTCAAGGTAAGTACTGTTTCTCCTAAGTAATACTGGGAGGCCAGCTAGACATGGTAGTACCAGTAAGCAGAATAGAAAAATATTGTTTCCAGAATAGGTAAGACACACACAAGTTGTTTACATAAATAAATGCACAAAGTATATGCTAACTCATTTTATATGCATTGATTCAGTTTATATGTGTGTTAAATGTTTGATCCCCCGCTCAACACTACTGGGAAACGGTAGAATCATTAAGACGTGGGGCCTAGTGGTATGTCTTAAATCACCAGGGTATACCTCAGAGTGGGAGATTGGGACCTTAGGCCCTAATTTCCACCTCTTCTACTTCCTGGCCATGTGATAAATGCTTTGGCTGTATACACATTCCTGCTGTTGAGTGCTATCTTGCTAAAAGCCATGGATCAAGCGCTATCCTATAAACCTGTGAGCTAACATAAACCTTTTCTTGTTATAAGATTTTTATCTCAGGCATTTGGTATAGTGACAGACAGAACTGATACAGTCACCGTGCTAATAAGTAGAAGAATGAGAAGTTAAGACCAGTTCCAGCATACTCACTACAGGCAGGTATGCCAAGAAGTGGATACCACCACAGCCTCAATACTGTTTAAGAGACAGAAAATAGGGGTTGACTCTAATTTTTTCCTTGCCTTAGTGTTCTTCTAAAGCAAAATGAATGACGACATATTTTCCATTTAAAAAATACATCAATAGGCTCAAAAAAATAGCCACTCCCCTCGCCCCCCAATGGCTAATCATATTTCTGTGTACAAAGTTCCTGGATGAAAAATCCTGGAGCTTAGTTTAACAAATGACCCAGCCTGTCCCCAGGATATGTCTTATAACTACTCTCTCTCAAAGTCTGCCACTTCCTCTAAGTCTCATACAATAGCCCTGCTCCTCTCATAGGAAACAATCCTAATACAACATACCCCACAAAACATACTTATCAAAACTTTTATCTCTATCTGTACAAACTCATTCAAGTTTCTATAAATACTTTTCCTTACAAAAAGCTTTCATGCTGTTGTAGTGGTTATATCTGTACTCTGGGTTTGCTTCATGGGTATATAAATCTGTGAACAGCAAGGTGTGGTGATAGACACATTCAATTCCAACTACTTGGAAAGTTGAGACAGGCAGAGCCGAAGTTCGAGGTCAGCCTGAAAAATCCAGTGAGACACTATCTCAAAAAAATAATTAAAGGGATTGGGGATGTAGCTCAGTGGTAGAGTGCCACTTGGTTTAATGCTCAGTATTACCAAAAATCAATCAGTCAACCAATCAATCAACCAACCAATGGTACAGTAGGACCCCACTTTCAAAAGAGATCCAGGCTCACAAGAACCCTGTTTAGTATTCTGTTGTTACGATCTAGGAATTTTTATTGTTCTTATTGTTGCTTGTAATGGAACTCAGGGCCTAAGCACATTTTACAACTGCACTATACCATTTATTTTGAATGTTTCTGTTTTGTTTTGTTGAGACAGGGTCTCACTATGTAGTCCAACCTGGCCTTCAAATTATGATCTTTCTGCTTCAGCCTCCTGAAATGGTGTATGTGCTGGATTGTAGCACATACACCACATCCGGCAGCTTTGATTATTTTTAGCTTTGAAATTTTTAATAATTTTATCTTTTAACTTATGTTTTTAAGTGAAGTCTGATGGAGCAAGGAAACTTTTACATGAGCAGAAGAGATACAGGGAAAGAAACAAGCTTTATATTTCAGTACTTTTAATAGCACTTTTTGCCTGTTTCTTGAACAATGTGATTTCTATTTTATACAAGGCTCTGTAAATTATGTAACTAGCTCTGCTTCTAACTTTCCCTAAAGATGAGTTTTGTGTGCTCGGGTGATAAACTTACTACTCCACACTCACTCTTTTTTTTCATTTATTTATATTAAACTCACCTTTGAGGACAGAGTTACTATTTTTTAATTCTTTTTATGACAAGTTCTATATATCCAAGTATGTAATGCTGTACAAGGAATACAGAAGATACTTGATAAATATCTATAAAGTCAATATACTACTCTAGTTACCATTTCTTAATTATTCCATGATGGCCAAAACTTTTTCTTTGCTAAATTACAAAATCTACCTGGTTCCCAGAACACTATATAGTATTATCTTCTTGTTTCTATAGAAGGCTACAAAAAAATAAAAACTTATCTTTTGTAAGAAAAAATACTTCATATTAATAAGACAGTGATAAGTGGTAGAGTATTAGGTTTGTTTTTAAGACCTTTATTTCCTTTTAATTTTTGTTAAATCTGAGCATCAAAGCATTTTTAAAGTTCCCTGTTCCAGCATCTTAAGATTCCAAAACACGGCAACTGACTTTTCCTAAGTGTTGATTGCTTTCTGTAACACTTAATTTGAGTCAACAAACTGGCTGAGGGAACATCCCTCAAATCTTTATCTCACAAGAAACAAATGTACCCACCAAGCTGTGACAGGCCAGAGGCAAATAACTGAGGTCAAATTTCCATCTCAGATTCCTAGTACTGTTACACTTTGTATTACTGCTACATTCTCACACTGGCCTATCTAAGACTTTTCATAAGGTTAGGAATTATATCCTATCACTCAAGTTCACTATAGATGAACACATCCATCATAAATGCCACAGGAGCAAATAACTCTTCACATATTCCTCAATTACTATAGTGGTAGTACAGAGATGCTAAATAGTCACTTGTATGAAAAACATAGATAAAACTGGTTAAGCATACCAAGGACTCCAGGTTCAATAGTTTTCTTTTCCCCATTTTGGCAAGCTCAGACATAAAGAGCTCAAAATGTGTCCTTGGCCATTAAGAGGGAGGGAGATCCAGGACACACATGGAATGAAGCAAGTCAATTTACAACCATGAACAATGCCCTTCCTCTACCCAAAGATGAAGGGGATAGAACATTGGTCCTCTAAATATTAATGGAATGACACAGAACCAAATGGCAATGGTTGACGTGTAAAGGAAATGCTCTTCGGTGAGTACCAAAACATATATTTGGAATTCAAAAGAGTGAGGAACAGACAAGGTAAATTTGGGTTTGAGGAAGTATCATAAAGCTTATCTAAGACTCTCAGTTGTTACTTTTCATAAGCTTAAAAGAAGTTTTTGCTATTCAACTTTAGTGGTAATAATCTAAGAAGGACCAAATGTACACTACATTGAGAGATATTAGGCAGAGTAATCAAGACAGGAGAGCATGCTTTATTCACACAGTGACTAAACCCAGTACACTGCCAAAAAACAGGATTTGGAACAAATTTTGGAATAAAATCTACTCATCTGTTTTGCAAAAAGGAATCAGAAGCACATCAGCATAATCAGTAATTTTAAACTTGCCTATTAAGTTAAGACTCTGATAGCTAACAGATGCATATACAGTATTTGCAAATTTCTTCAACAAAGTTGACAAGCTTTTTGCACTGCAGGTCTCCTCTTGCTGCCCTGGAATATGTTTGTAAATTTCAAATTATGTTCATTACTAATGATTCTGGGTATCTGTCAGTTCTGTTGAAGAATCAGATCCTTTTTTGTAAGAAAGCCCAAAGAGAGGCATTAAACTAGGCTTCAGTAGTTAATAAACTTCTGGACTCAATGTAAATTAAACAAAAAGGACTGTCATTGACTAAGTCAATGGAAAATATCCTACTTTTGGAATGACAGTCTGGAAAGACTCTAGATTTTCACTGAAAGCACTGTGGCACAGAGCATAGGTTTTAAACTATGTTCTTAATGGACAAAAGGACTCTCAGGTAATTCAGAATGAAACTCATGGGCTGCGGTGGATTAACTAATAATAAAGTTGTGACACCCCACTCAATTGAATCAGTGTGGTTCTGGGTGCAGAAGGCCTACCTGAGAATTGTTGCCAACAGCATAAAAGGAGAACTGGAGGGTAAGAGATGGTGCGGTTGATCCTCCTGGAGAAGCTTGTCATGCTGCTCTCCTGATATGAACTTGGCTGTTATCATCAAAGGAGCTCAGGTTCTTGCTGTTGCTGAGAACGATTACAGTTCTCTTCAGGGAACTCTGATCTTTACCTTGAGTGTTGTTTCCTGGCTCCAGTGCAGATTCCTCAGCCTGCTGGCACAGATCCTTGTTTCTGCAGGCAAATACTTTCTAGCTTCCACCACTGACATTTGGGACTTCCCAGTGAAGATCCTTGATACAGACTTGTATGAGACACTGTTGTGGATTTTAGGCCTCCAGTCAGACTTATAGAGGACATTCCTATAGGCTCTAGGTCTTCAGCTGGACTCCTACAGGACACTGCTGTGGGATTCAAGCCCTCATCTGGATTGTTTGCATCTCTAGTATGTGGACAGATTTCCTGCACTCTCCTACATTTGACTCATTGGGTGAATATTATAAAATAATTCTACAAATTATGTATCCTGTATTAAATCTTTTACCTTGTACACTGTGACTACAACATGAGCTTACCTAGTTTGGAAGTTATAAACATAGTATTTTTCACCTTATCTATATATGTTCCAAGAACTCCAATGGATGACTGAAATGGTGGAGAGTACTGAACTCTACAATTTACTGTACTTTCCATTAATATTTTACATGCACTGTGGCTATAACTTTGGTAGTATGAGGTGATATGACAATACTAGCATGGATTTCCTTTTTCACAATTTTATGGATAGAAGATTCATTCTTACCACAGATCTTAGAAACTGAGCATATGATTATTTTTCATCCCTTACAAATTAAGAATGGTTGCTTTTCAATTAAAGGAAGCACTTTATAGCTTTTCTCTGGCATATCCAAATTGCAAGTATCATTACTCTTGCAATAAGAGTTACTTGAACACAAGCACATACTGCAACACAGCAACAGCTGACCTGATTGAGATGTTTGCTAAATAATTAACAAGTGGGTAGCATATATAGCTTGGATATGCTGGACAAATGGATAATTCATGTGCTAGGTGGGACAGAGACAGATGGCATGAGATTTCACCACGCTCCTCAGAATGGTATGCAATTCTGAACCTATGAAATTCTGGAAAAGCCCATTTAATAACTTGTACCCTTTACTATGGGTAACTAAGAACTGTGCAATTATAGGGGAACTACTGCATGACTGTATGAAATGTAAGAGAACTACTGTATGATTCGCCACGGGAAGAAATATAATATTCACAACTTAAGTCTTACATAAAGGTGACATTGAGAAAAAAATAATGGAATAACTGCACATGTAACCATGAAGACTGTATCTCTTTGCTTTATATTGTAGCAAGAACTACATATGCACCGAGAATACGATAGGCACACACAAACGGCTTCTAACCTAAAACTGGTGTTTGTTGGCCAGATATTTATCACTAATGTGAATTATATAGGATAGGTACAGAAAAAAAATACACATATTGAAGATCACAGTGGTAAATTAACTAATGATCAACTTGAAACACACAGCTGAACTGAGTAAGCATGGTGCTGGGTATAGAAGGTTCACCTGACAATTGCTGTCAACAGCATAAAAGGAAAAAAGGAGGGGAAGATGATGTTCTGTTGATTCTCCTAGTTTTAATCCTGGCCTCAGATGAAATATTTTTAATCTTTAAATTTTAAAAGAAAAAAAGATATAGTTAATTTTTTTTGTTTTGTTTTGTTTTTGCTGTCGGAGATTGAACTCATGACCTTGCATTTGCCAAGCAGGCACTTTCACCGCTGAGCTAAACACCCGGCCCCTTAATTTTTTTATGTTACTAGATTTAAAAAATTTCTGTAATCCAGATGTGGTGGTGCATGTCTGTAATCTTAGCTCTCTGGGAGTCTGAGGCAGGAGAATCAAGCTCAAGCTCATCAAGGGCAACTTATTGCCTTACAGTAAGACTGCCTCAAAAAACAAAAAACCAAGACACAAGGCTAGGGATATAGCTCAGTGCAAAAGTCCTAGATTCAGTCTTTAGTACTGAAAATTAACAAAACAAAACAGGGATAACAGAAATATTATTTCTCACTTTGCATACTTTATACTCTTCAGTATTTTTTTAAGAAAAAAAAAGATATACATTTAGCCTTTACGACAATGAAAAGGGCAAACACAAAATTATATTAGCATACAAGCAAATACTATTTGGTAGTAGACTGCCCATTGATGCCGCTTTATTATGGACATTCCTGAGAAAACATGAGCCATAAGAAAATACTTAAGAAACTAGAGTCCTTTATTACTCAAGGATTTCTTCTAAATCAAAAAGCAGCTCACAGAGCCAGCCCAGCCCCCACATGCACACAGGGTGCCATCAGGACTCTCCTGCAGGTAGCAAGCGTGGGTCGGGAGAACTAGCCAGTCATGTATTGCAGAAGCCATGAGTGTCTGGAGAAGCCTGGCTTGGACCCCACTGCCTCCTAGGGAACTTGGTTTAAGAGAAACCCAGGTGCCTGACCTATCCCCCTGCACAGTGGATGAGTAGCCAACATGGGAAGTGCTTGGACCCCACAATCTACTTATCCAGAGGAACCCAGGAAAATGTCAAGATGAAGGAGCAGAAGACAATCTCTGGCCCGCAGGCCAACAGAACAAGTCCAGGAGACATGGACATGGAAGAAAGTGGACGTTGCACACCTGAAATTTCTGAGATGATGGCAACTGAAGTAAAGAAACTACTTCATGAGGCTGTGAAAGAAATCTGGTCAGAAATAACATCTCAGGTAAAAGAAATGATAAATACAATAAAAGGGTCGCTGATCATATTTAAGAAGACACAGATTAAAAAAGAAGAGGAACATATGAGAATGAGGGAAACCTTGAACAAAAAATATAGAGAAGAATTGGAATGCATGAAACAGACTAAAAGAGATATTCAGGACATTAAAAACGCCATTGAAACCTGACAAAACTGCTTGAAAGAAATTGAAAACAGACATTCAGACTTTGAAGACAGGATTGCAGCTAACAATTGCAAAAGGAAAGAGGGAGGAACCAGAAAATAACAGTTCAATGGCTGCAAGATGACACAAAGAAAAATAATTTAACAATGACAGTGAAAAAGCAGGAGTCAACACAAAGGACTATTTACAGAAGTAATAGCAAAAAACTTCCCAAGCATGAGCAAAGAACCTGACACATAGATAAGTGAGGCATATAAAATCCAACTAGCCATAACCCTCCCAAAAATCTACACCCAGATATATATATATATATATATATATATATATATATATATATATATATTCTACACACACACACACACACACGCACACACACATATATAGTCAAGATTCCAGAAATTCAGCACAAGAATAGAATATTAATGGCTGTTAGAGAAAAATAAAAAACAAAACAAAACAAAACAAAAAACCAGATCACCTATAAAGGAAAACCCATCAAAATCACAGTAGACTTCTCAACACAAACCATCAAGTCAAGAAGAGTTTGGAGTAAAGTGTTTCAAATCCTGAAATAAAACAACTTGCAACCTAGACTGATATGCCCTGCAAAACTCTTTCAAACTTAATAGAGACATAAGATACTTCCATGACAAAGAACAACTGAAGGAATTCATGACCACCAAACCAACCCTACAGAGAGTTCTGAAGGGTATTCTACAGACAGATAAAGACGACCATGGTTCCAGGAACAGCAGCAGAGTGGGATCATGGAGTAGACCAGACAACTGAATGGAGTAGAAAAGTGGGAAGCCAATCGCAGGAAAAAAGCATCCAGAGATGAACCAATGTATATTTATTTACCATAACCATTAAAGTAGATGACCTCAGTTCACCAATGAAAAGAAACACAGGCAGAGTGGATTAAGAAACAAGATCCATCAAAATGCAGTATAGAAGAAATACATTAACCTGAAAGGAAATTCATAGAGTCAAAGTCAAGAGAGAAAAAACAATGTACCATGCAACAGGGAACCAGAAAAAACCAGGGTAGCATGCTTGTCAACTGTAGATAGATAAGAAAGACAGGACATTTTTATACAATGGAAAGCTACTCAGCTATAAAGAAGAATAATTTCAAGGCTCTTGTAGGTAAATGCTCTTGGGTAAAATGGCTTGGACTTACATAGGTGAGTATCATGTTGTCTCCCTAGTATAACAAGTGAAGGAGTTAGTGGGATCCAAAATCACAATAGATATTGTGAAAGGGGAGGAAACGTCTAAAAAAGGAAAGATGGTAGCCATTGTTAATTCCCTATTATTTTGTTTTAAAGTCCTGTATTGTTTTCACTGCTTTGTTTTGATTGGCTTTATTCAGTTTTGTTTGATTTTATTATATCTGATGGCATAGGCAGCTATTTTGAAGATAAGAAGATATATTATGGTGGCCATTGTTGATTTCCTATTATCTTGTTTGAAGTCCTGTATCACTTTCAATATTCTGTTTTGATTGGCTTTATTCTGTGTTATTTGATTTAAGTATAATGGTATGGCAGCTACATAGGAAGATAACAAGAGGCATTATGGTAGCCATTGTTTGATTCCCTATTATCTTGTTTTTAAATTCTGTATCACTTTCATTGTTTTGTTTGGATTGGTTTTATTCAATGTGCTTGGTTTCACTCCCCCTTTTTTTTTTTTTGGTACCGGGGATTGAACTCATGACCTTGCGCTTGCCAGGTAGGCGCTTATATCACTGAGCTAAATCCCTGGCCTGGTTTCATTATCTTAAAAATAAAAAATTAAGAAAAAAAGCAGCTTATAATGTTGGGAGCTTTGCCTACCTTCACCATTGAAAGAGGAAGTGCTGTATAGAATTCATGGCAACAATGGCCATCAGGACAGAGATGGTTAAACTGTAGCTGAGACTTAGAACCTCAAAGAGTCATAAAAGATGCAGAGATTGGCTCCTGCCTTGGTTCTTGTATCTCTACAAATTGCACATTTGATTGTTCTACAGATGATATAGCACTACATGTCACAGGAGATAAATTCTGTAACTCAGAAACAGATCTTTTTTTCTTATAGTTGAGAAGTTTTTTTAAGATCTCTGGACATATATAGAAAATACTAAAACACTTTAATGACAGTGAGGAAAGATGAGTAACGCTTCACAAGAGGAATTGTGAGAAGTATCTAAGGACTACAAGGTATGTTTCTGTAAACATCAGCTAGCTAGTAAAACATATGGATTGTCTTTTAAACTCTATCCTACTACACGCTAATGTACTGCTACTATTAAATGGATTATTAAAATTGTGCCAATGGCTCACACCTTTGTACCCAAAGCACTGGGATATATCATGCAAAAATTTTAAAGTACAAAATAAATATTCTTCATAATAAAGTTCTTTCAGACTTTTGACCTCTCTATTTCTGGAATCAAACAAAGCTAGAAACTGCAGGCACTGGGAACTATGGCTTCTGATTTCTAACCAGTGCTTTCTCTTTACACTGTCTTGTTTATTCATTTCTTCACCAAAGCCAAAAAGAGATCATCTCTTTAGCTACTACAGCATTTCTACCAGATGCAACTAATCACAGGGGTGTATTTTGACTGCTACTCTGTCACATGAACAAGAGAAACTGAAACCTTTTACTAGTCCCTGTGCTTCCTTTTTGTTTTCTGCATTCCCCCAAATGTTTTCCAACTGCTCCAAAGAATTTTTACTTTAATATTCTATTCTTGTTTCCTCTAGATTAAAAAGTTAAAACTTACATTAATAGAAAGTTATTTGTTTTTTTTGTTTTGTTTTGACCAGGAATTGAACTCAGGACCTTGTGTTCGCCAGGCAGGTGCTTATGCCATTGAGCTATAATCTCAGCCCATAGAATGTTATGAAGTAGAAAAAAATTTGCATTTCTACTATACATTTTGGCATTGTTATTTTAGTATTGTGGCTGATTGGAAGTCCAAAAAACAAATATTTTAATGTAAGACAAATAAAAAACAGTATTTCTATGCAATTTATTTCGAGGTTCTAAAAATGGCTTGATCACTTTCATTAGTATATTCTGGCAACTGCATTTATTTTGCATGAATAAAACTACCAATTTGTAAAATGTAAAACAAAGGGTACTTTTATACAAACACACACACACACACCCCTAAGCATCTTAATTCCTGATAATCTTCCTCAGCCTAAATGAACGTTCTCCTTGCTTAATTCTCTATCCACCATCATTGTTAAATTAATTGATAACAACAACATACTACTTTCAATTTTTTAATCAACTTTTTTTTTAGAGAGGATAGCAATATTGGAATGAATTTTGAGAACAAGTAACTTATGAAAGTTTGTAACTCTCATTTTTGTTCACCAATCAACCTAAAATTACAAATCTTCATAAAAATTGTAAATTGTAGTAGTGTTTTAATTTTTTAAAATCTTATTATTCTACCACCAGCAACTTGGTTATGAAATGCCTCATATTCTTAAGATGTTGTATGATTTCAGTCAATTGTTTCAGATAAAAGAGATTGTCTTGAGTTCTCTGATTATTATAGGCATTACTGCTTACAATCCAATGGGCTTGTGCACAAGCTGCTTTTGGTCTTTAGCTAAAAGAGATGGAATTCTGAATACACTGAAGTTAATTTTTGATATGTAAAAAGCAAAAGTGGAATAATCATTGACTTACTAAAAGACTGCAATTTCTATGTTAAGAAAAACCTGACCCAAAATGTGACAAAATAGGTTTAATATTGGTTTTGTTTGACAATCAGATTGAATCATCAGTAATCTGTGGGAATGGCAGGCAGGGAGAGAAAAGAATATCTCCGAAGCTTAATTTACCAGTATTTCAACAGTTTTAGGGCTGGGAATTTAGTTCTGCAGCACAAGGGCTGCTTGGCAAGGGCAGGGTCAAGAGTTTGATTCCCTGTACCAACAAACAAACAAACAAACAAAACAAAACAAAATAAAAACAGTCATTAGAGAGACAAAGGCCAGATTTAAGGTTCTTCCTCAATTGTTAGACCACCCTTTTGGTTAGGTGAGAAAAGGACAGCAACAAAAGAAGGAAGGGGAGGGCTGACTGTAAGATTATCTTTATTCTCCCCTTTTACAGAGAGAAAAACAAAAATGACAGAGGAGAGATTAAGACAAACACAGCAGTCTTCAAAGAGTACAAACAATAATTATTTTGGAATGATCTGCATATTTTCAGAAGATCTAGAGTAAGAGGAACAACATCTGGAAAAGCATAGTCCCACCTCATTTTTTTTCATGTCAAATTCATCAAAGCTGAAAATCAGTCTGAAGACTTGTAGCTGAACAATCTATGCATAGTAATCATAACACCTACATAAACAATTACTTTTTTAAGGCAATGAGAAGTTCTGAATCAAGACAGATTTTTCAACAATTGGGATAAAAACTGAAGACTTCAGACACATTGTTCTATAAACAACAAAATAGACAATAATCCAACTGATACTGCTATTAAACTTTTTAAAGAAGATACTACCTTATTCTTGTCCTCTATTTGGAAGGGATTCAATATGATTCAATATGTTCACCACATTTGACTATGAATAATTACAAACCATAGTAATAAAAATAACCCACTATACAATATCCTTGGCTATCCAATGTTAAGGGCATCAAAGGATGGCACTAGCCTCTGAAAGAATTTTATTATTTTTTTTATAATTTTATTTAAAGAGGAAAAAACAAAACAAAATAAAACAGAATAAAGGGTAGCCACAATACAGTATTCCAAGGAAAAAAGGAAAAGTACAACAATAAAACCTAAGAAATTATTACTTGACTAATTACATACTGACTTCTTGGAAATAGTTGTTCAAATTACAAAGTTAAAACATGTAAAGTAGAAATTCAAT
>PVJX010001266.1:148559-171114 GCA_004027295.1 Dolichotis patagonum
AATACAACAAAACAGAGCAAAGCGGATCACAAGAAAGCAATGTAAGACATAAATTTCAAAGCTAGACAATTGGAGATATTCACTCTCTATCATATTGACTCTTGTTTTCTTCCAAATAGTTGTCCATATTGTCACATACAGGGAATTCACATGAAACAACCTAGTATGGAATTGATCTGAGCAGGACGAGGAGGGCATTCCAGGTCTTCAAGACCAGACATTAGGGAAGCCATGAATGGCTGTCATAGTGTCTCTCATTCTCCTCAAAACAGCTGTCCATACCTTAATGTGTGTTGAACTTAGACAAGGCAAAGCAAGCTAAGATCACTTTGAACAAAAAGTGATAGTTTTGTTGGACTTCACATCATGACATTATGGAATCAGCACTGGGTATTGTAGTTTCTCTTTTTCTTCAAAGTAGTTGTTTATTCTAATTTATTATTTTATTGATCCCAACAACAACTACACAGAATCAGTTGAGGGGAATGAGGGAGTGGATGGAGGAGAGAAAAAGAAAAGTAACCACATCTGTGGTAAATATTAAGAAATCTTAGTGAAGTGATAAAAAGGCAAGATTTAAGACAAATGCAAGCCTATGTGAAGAGATGAAAAAGTCTTCTGTGGACAAGGTCAATCAAGACCAGATTTTCAGTTTGAAAACTGATTCTGACAGAAGTTGTCATGTAAAATATTCAATCCAGCCAGGTATAGCAGTGCATGCCTAGACCTCAGGAGGACCACCATGAGTTCAAGGCCAGCCTGAGCTATGAAGTGAGTTCAAGGACAGCCTAAACTACACAGTAGACCCCCTCTCTAAAAACAAACAAACAAACAAACAAACATCAGTCTTTATACTCAAGAGTTCTGTACATGTTGCTTTATAGATTACTGAAAAAGTAAAATGTAAATATTTTACTGCACTCCACCATAATTACCTTAAGGAAGTTGAATTATATGGAACTTTTCTTTATGACATATTTGACTTTTCTAAAAATTATCTATTTTGTAATAAGTATCTTTATTTAAATAAGCAAAATCTTTTTTGTTGTGAGAGGATTTAAAAAATAACAGAAAAAAGTGTATTGAGAAATACTATTCTTTGTGGATGCAGGGAACTTGATCTAGTGATATAAGGCAGTTGGAGTGTGAAATGCCAAGAGTACCATTTTCAACTTATTTTCTAAGAAATCATTTAATCTAAGACAACCTCAGACACAAAAGTTAAAAGACTTGACCAGTAGAAAATTAGGAAAAGGAAGCTTGAACGCATTCAAAGACAGTGGAGGGAATATTGGTAAACTGCTTTTGCCGTGGTATTAAAAGAACTTTAAGTGTCTATTATCTTAACAAACAAAGCAGATATAAATTTAAAAGTAGCGTTTCTACAGTTATTAACAAAAACATCATTTTGTATAAAAAGGACAATAGATTTTAAATATACTATTTGTATGTACATTTAACATGCTATGTAGACATTATAAAATCACTTTATAACCCTTGAAATACTTCAAATAATAGCTCTAGAAAATATATGAGAAATATACTGTTCATTCCTTTGGATAAGAAATATTATGTAATATACATACATATCTATGTATTTCATTATTTAATTTTATGTATATATATATATTTATTTTTTATTTTTATTTTTTTTTGTTGCCAATCGAACTCACGACCTCATGCTTGCTAGGCAGGTGTGCTGCTGAACTATATCCCTGGTCAATATTACCTAATATTGTTCAATATATATTCCTTTAAATATAAGAATCGTAAGAAATGAAGATTCTGTAACTTGCTGTTTCCTCATGATGGGCTTTTATTGTCTTGTGGACTGCATGCTTCTAAGCATCCAACTGAGGTGTCTTCTGCTTTTATTTAAGTTCCCTGGCTCTTACTCAGTTATTCTCCTTCATATTACTAAAAATTGTGATTAAAAATGGCTTTAATTGACTGAGGACTTGCATTAACACTCATTAGTTATCTGAATCCAGACAATAAAAAAAAGTTGGGGGAAAAATAACATTTCTTTTTCCTATATTTTTTCATTCAACTTAAAAATATGCCTATTAAGGGCCAGGGATTTTGCTCTGTGGCATAAGTGCTTGCCTTGCAAATGCAGTCATGAGTTCTATCCCAGATACAAAAAAAGAAAAAAAAAAAAACCCAAACCCTATTAGTTCTGAATATAGACTATAGAAAGCTAATTTCATTTTCCAAGTTATGAATATGCAAGATAAAAATTTAAGTTGAAAAGTTTTATGTAGTACATGGTTTTTTTTTTTTTTCCCTACCTGACATTGATGGGGATTGAATCTGGGGCCTGTTGCATATCAAGCAACAGTTCTATCAGTGAGTTACATCACTTGACCTAGATATTCATTTTAAACATTTTTTAAACATCATGTACTACTTACTCTTTTATGAAGTTGAAAATCAGTAGTTAAAACTTTTTTAAGTTAGAAACCTTCATACAATGATTATGGCTACTAGAATCTTTCTTATTTATTGATCAACTGACTGATTGTACTGGGGATTGAACATACGCTTACATGCTTAGTCCTCCTCCCCTTTGTTAAAAATACTTCCTGACCAGGTCTTACTAGAGTCACTAGGTTGCCCAGGCTGGTCATGAACTTGTTATTTTCCTGCCTCAGACTCCAAGAATGCTAGCTTTTAAGCATGCCATCACACACCAATTAGAATCACATAATTTGAGTTTGGAGATTTTAATAGTGCTTTATTGTTTTACTATTGACATTGTAAATTGTTCCAGACAGTCACAAGATATTTAGTTTTCCCTCAGTTTTGACCAAATCTTCATTTTATTAGAGAATTATGCATAAATCAACTGTTTCTCTGTATTTTTTTTTGATGTTCACTGAACTTCACAAAGAGGTTTTTTTTTCTTCTAAATTTTAGTTTATTAGTACATGTGTACAGTACACTATATTTACATTCCTTCAGGAAGTTGGTACATGCACATAACACATCTTAATTCTTGTTTTCATTTGCTTTTCCTCCCCCCACCCCATCTTTGTGGGGGTATACATGTTTGTATTACATACTGCTTACATTCCTTGTGTGAAGTTGTACTTGTACATAACACACTCCTATTCCTTTTTTTCACTGTTTATTCCTTCTCTCTTACCCTCCTCCCTCCATCTCTTATCCCCTCCCCCTTTAAGAAAGATCTCTTTCCCTACTTCCTATTATCTTTTATTTAAAATTCTTTGCCAGGCAGTTTGTGCATCTCCATTTCTTTAGAGTCATTTACTGGCACTATTTTGTCCTTCTGGTGACATTGTGTTTCCCTGATTGTTCTTGCTCCTGTGGTTATCAATTCACATCTGCACATTTAAAGTATGTACATATACAAGATTGGCTTTATTGGTAATATCCTTTCATAGCAAGCCTACCTGTAGATTCTGGCAGGGCATCTGGTGCCTAAGTTTGAGACTACCATAGCACTAAATGCAGGACCATGCAGAGGCTGGCACAGTGCCAGACTGGTGTCCCCTTGTCATTAAGGTGGCCAGGTACTACATCATGCCTGAAATTCAGGCTGTTGAGGAATGTCTACCATTTAGGGCTAATCTTAAGCGCAAAGGAAGCTTACTTGGTTTTCTTATTTCTTGTGAAAACATTTTTGTGCAGGAGTAGTTGTTTAAATTGATGTTTCTGTGGCAGAAGTCACTCAAGAGTCCTTTTCCACCATTTTATTCTATGTTCCCCCCTTGTAGGATGGAAATATAGTTTGTGGTGCATGTACACGTATGTGTAAAAAATATATCTTACTTTGGGTTTCTTCCAAATATTTGTTCTGTGTCAAGTAACCTTAAAAAAATCCCCGTGAGACTTATAAATAGGTAATGGATAAGCAAGGAGAGTCATGGGGTGCCTAAGATCTATAGAGTAAGTGTAGGATCATCAGAATGACCAACTTCAATGTAAGCTAGCTTCACTGAATGTACAGAGCCTGGCAGTGACAGAGGCTTCAAGCTTAAATACTCTACCAGAAGGATGGAGGAAAAAAAAAATACTCTACCATTAAATTCTTCATCATCTTGAAATTCTTAATTTTTGAACATGGTGCCACAAATTTTCACATTGTTTATTATACACATATTATACAGCCTTTCTGCCACCTTGTCTTTAATGTCCATTGTCACTCTAGGTCTATTAATTTCTTGGTGACATTAAATACAGTAATATTGGGGTTCCATATTCTTCCTCAGGTTTTTCTGCCTTTTTTTTCCTGCCTTCTTTCTGAGAGGCTTATCTCAATATATTGATGATAACTCGAAGATTGTCTTATTTTTCCACCTTTTTATTTCTTATGCTAAACTTTTCATTCTATTCTTTTCTTATAAAACATTTTTTCCTACTTCTCTGATGAGTCAAATATCTCTTACCATCTTATAATATCTTTGTTACCATGTTTTGCATTTTGCCTATTTCCCTGGCTTCTGCTTAAAATAAGTTTCTTCGAACCAAGAAGATCAGGCTTGATGCCACGGTTGGAATGACAAACCTCTAAAGAATTGTAGGCCAAAAGTAAAAGAAAGAAATCCCCAGCAAAGTGAACTTGCCTGCACTTTAATCCTAACATGCCCCCAGCTTTTGCCTCAGGTTCTGGAATTTCATTTGATCTTTCTTATGGCCTCTGTCTTGTGCTGCATCTAACTCTTTTGGAACAACATCATAATGTGTTTAGAATTTTCAAGACATTTAACCTTGGAATCACACCCTTACAGAAAAGAGTGAGCTTAGGCTTGACATATTCTTCCAAAATTGTGTGTGTGTGTGTGTGTGTGTGTGTCCCCACTTGTGTGAACTCTCGCTAGTCTTTTTCATTAATTTCAAATGCACTGAAATGAAGTGGAATGAGGTCTAAGTATACTTCAGTGTTTTCTCCTTGGTGCAAATCTGCAAGACTCTTCTGGCACTCAGGAATTGAAACAGAGCTATCTCTCTTCCAGGAGCAAACACAGCCTCCTTAGATTTACCAGGGTCTAAGAGGCTGGATTCTTTACCCTATTCTGATTATAACTTCACTACCAGCTATGCTGTCACCAACCCAGGTCAACATTCCCACACCACCCAGAAGGAGCACGTTCCCTCAGAGTTTAAGGGGGAATCAGTGCTTTTGTGAAAGAAACCCTACCAAAGGGAAGGCTGGAAAAATGAGCCAGAAGCAGTAACTGGGGTCTTTTGAAACTAGGTTTTAAAGGGCCTCCTTTTCCTTCCCATTCCATCTGTTCTCTAACCCTTCCATTAACCCCCCAGAGCCTCTTGTTCTTGCTCCCTTCCCCAGAACTTAAGCAACAGACAAAAGACACTCTTACTTCCTTACAAGTCAAGAAAACTGAAATAGACTGGAATATGGCTAAGGGAAACCTGATGAAGAAAATTAATAAGCCACTAATTACCTAGATAGACAGATGCCACAAACAATAGTGTTTCACAAAATAATTCTGAGATGAGAAAAAGAGGGAAATAACTTCAAAATGGGTAGACTTTGGAAATGCTGAAAGTCACATAATCACTAAGCTTATTCCCCACTGAGAAAGCATATTTCTCATGTTTATCATTGTTTTGGTTTTTATTTTTTAACATTTAGATATAACTCCAAATGCACCACTAAGTTTACTTTAGTGCACAAGCATCAATCAATAAGGATTTTTAAAAATTACCTAAAACATATATTTTTTAATCTGTGAATTTCACATTAGTAGTTTAGTGGACTGATTTATAATTTGTCACCTTTTGTCTTTTTTAGCAGTGTGTCATTAAGTCTTTAATTTGGCGTTTCCTGTAGTATGTAGTAGGATATATGCTGTTTGAAATCCAAGGACTACAGACATAGATGGTGGGTAAAGATCTGTGAACCATAAGTAAATTCTTATAAGGAACATACAAAAAAGATTGTTCTTCAGTCAGACTTAAGCCATTACTTTTTTCTAAAGAAGAAAAGGCACAAGTTAAGAAAAAGGCACCGTCAAAGACCTTCTGCCCAAATGTGCATCTCCATGAAGTTTCCTGCTGAGTGCATATGAATGCACCGTGATCTGGGAAAAGGATCCAAATAGGATTTCAAACATCCAAAAATTTTAACTCAAACATTTAGGTATTTCACCATGCTGCTATTCATTCATTCACTGATTTTTTTGTCTTAGTTTAAAGAGATGCTAAACAAAGGGAGGCAAGCTCTACATGTATTTACATTCCAAAACTAAGCTCCCCTCACCATCCCCCAAGTCTGTCATCCCTTCCCAGCTAAACAAACCGTAAAGTCCAGCCCTAAGTTGGGAAGGAGAGGCAACAGAATCGGTCAGAAAGTTTCTCCTTTTTCTTTAGCAAAACAGACCTAAGCATTCATAATGATCAATCTATTCTAGCTACCATTTCTTTTAATGATTTCACACTTTAAAATAACATATGTATGCAGGTTAAATTAAGGAAAAAGATTAGAGAATACTAATTTGGTACAACTGTGTTCTTTATTCAACAGTTTTTGGTCAATAAAATGCTTCTGGCATCTTCACCAGTAACTTTAATGAAAATACATTAATTTATAAAATTGATCAATTTATGACTATAAAGTATAGCACACTTTCTGAACCCCTCAATGAGAAATTTTATTAAGTTACAATGACCTTAATCTAGTTGAAAAGTATGTAAGTTTGTTATTTAGTAAAGTTTCTGAAGTGATCTTACTTATGATATTATCAAAAGTAAGTTAACTACTGTTCAACTGGGCTCACATTTGCTTGGAGATACGACTAAAGTAATTGACTCCCGTGTATTCTGTATTTCTGAGAGGCTCTGCATTATTATTTTTGGAAACTTTACCTTAGTAAATGAGCTGAGAATCTTCATAGCAACTTAAAGTGGTAGTTGGCAATTTGCAGAGGGTTGTTCTTACAAATCTATTATTTGTTGGAAAGACTTCTTAAATACATTCAAAATCATGTTGAACATCAGATGAATATGTTAGGGCCTTCAAGTCATTGAATTACCTAAATTGCTAAAAGTGTTTACAAAATTTGAAATTTAGATCTTATAGATCTATAATATAGATACATACTTTCAGAAAAATAAGCAACTCCTAAATTTGAAAAACAGATGTTAATATTACAGCATTGCATTCTAACACCAATGCCAACTTATATAAGCAGATAGACTTGATTCCATCAAAAAATTTCCAACCACCAGGTGCCATGACATATGCCTGTAATGCACTTTGAAAGGATGAGGCAGGAGGATTTCAACCTGTGTCCACCTGGGTGACTTGGTGAGACCTTCTCTCAAAGTTAAAAAGTGCTGAGGAACCCCAGTAACACAAGAAAAAAAAATCTAGAATGAGCAATAGTATTTCTAATTGGACTATTATAAATCAGAGACTCAAGTAATAAGCACTGGCTATCTTCCTTTTAAAAAAAGACTTATAATTTCACCGCTTTCCACAAAATACCAACAAAAACATCAAACCCCTTTTTAAAAAAATTGGTACCGGGGATCAAACTCATGACTGAGCACTTGCAAGGCAGGCGCTTATGCCACTGAGCTAAATCCCCAGTCCCTAAACCCTTTAATCTACAGTATGCTTTGCAATTATTCTCTTCTTCTCACATCTGAAAAGTAAACTAGCAGTTCTCAAATGTGAGGCAACAACCACTAGTCAAAAATGTAAGCTTTGAATTTTGTTAAAACTAGTCTGGCAAACACTAAATATATCTGTAGATCTTAAAGAAATAAAAAAAACTAAAGGAAATTAAGATATATTAAAGTTCCAAAAATAAGTTAGTAATATTAAATTTAATAATATTAAAGTTTCCCAAATGTAGCAAAAGACATAAACTACTGATTCTTTGGGGGAGGGTTTAGAGCAGGTACACTGAGCTATATCCCCAGGTCTTTCTATATTTTTTCTTTCTTTTAAATTTTGAGATGGGATCTCTGTAAGTTGCCCAGGTTGGTCTTGAACTTATAGTCCTCCTGCATTAGGGCCTTAAAATTACTTGGATTATAGGTATGCACAACCATGCCAATTTTTAATGTTACTTACAAACAGAAACATCATCCATCATCCATCTAAAACATTAAAGAAACTAAAAATCAATGGTGATCTGCCTCTCTGCTTCCTAAACGGTCAGTACAGATTGTGCAGGGAACTTGCAGCATGCAATGGGGCACCTTTGTACTTCCTACAGCAGTGGCCCAGCAGGCCAACTGGAATAGCACTTTCACCTCACCCCTGCTATAAATAAAGCAGTATGAAGAATCCTTACCTTATCCAACCCCGGTGCTATCGGTGCTATCAGCAGAGGTATGATAGAGAGACTACCCCTGCAGGCAATGAGGCATGCCTTCCCTATAGGAGTCAAAGAAGACCCCTGCAGGCAATGAAGTATGCCGTCCTCATGGGAGTCAAAGAAGATCTACTGGGGAATCTAAATTTCCAATCCCATTCATTGGGCAGAGAAGTGAACAGAAGATTTTAAAAAGGTCAACTTGGAGTTTATAAAACCACAGTCAAAATGTGTAAGATTCCATTGAAAAAAATCACTTGCCATGCTAACAACCAGGAAAACCTCAACCTATGAGAAAAAGACATCGACAGACATCAATATGTAAAAAAAAAAAAAAAAAAAAAGTCTAAAAAGAAATTAAAAAGGGGGCTGGGGATTTAGCTCAGTGGCATAAGCGCCTACCTTGCAAGCGCGCGGTCGTGAGTTTGATCCCTGGTACTCATTAAAAAAAAAAGTCTAAGAGACATCAATAGCAAGATAATACAGATGTCAAAATTACCTGACAGAGATTTTATTTTATTTTTATTTTAATAATTTATTTATTTATTTTTATTTTTTATTTTTTTGTACTGGGGATCGAACTAATGAACTCATGCTTGCCAGGCAGGTGCTTATGCCGCTGAGTTAAATCCCTGGCCCCCTGACAGGGATTTTAAATACACTATCATCAATGTTTTAATGAAACATGAAGATGCATGAAACAAAACAACCACAGAAGAAGAAGAAGAAGAAGGAGGAGGAGGAGGAGGAGGAGGAGGAGGAGGAGGAGGAGGAGAAGAAGAAGAAGAAGAAGAAGAAGAAGAAGAAGAAGAAGAAGAAGAAGAAGAAGAAGAAAGAAAGAAAGAAAGAAAGAAAGAAAGAAAGAAAGAAAGAAAGAAAGAAAGAAAGAAAGAACCTCAGGAAATAGAAGCTACAAAGCAAAACAATGATTTTTAGAATGAGCAATACAGTATCTAAAAAGAAAACAGCGAGTTAACAGAAGAATGAGGAGGACAGAGGATCAGTATACTTCTTTCTTCAACAGAACAATAGAGATTATCAAATCTGAACAAAAACAGAAAATAGGCTGAAAACAGTAACACAATTTTAAGGTCCAGGTAGGACAGTAACAGATCTAATCTCGTGTTCTACAATACAACAGAAAAAAATAGAAAACAACGGGACTGAAATAGTTTTCTAAGAAATAATGGCCAACAATTTCCCAAACTTAGGAAAAGACATATACTACTAATCTGAGAAGCTGTCAGAACATCAAATGGTTGCTAAACCTGAGAACTATGCTAAGACACATCCTAAGCTTCTAAAAAATGGAGACAAACAAAAAGCAAAAGCACTGAGAAGGAAATATCATCTTACCCTAAAGAAGAAAAGTAATTCAAGAGAAAGCAGATTTCTCATCAGAAATCATGAAAGCCAGAACGAAATGACCCAATACATTCAAATGCTGAAAGAAAAGATCTTTCAACCAGAATCTTATCAGTAGTGAAAATATCTTTCAGAAGTTAAGGGAAAAACTCAATGGATGGGCTGCTTGACAGCAGAATGGTGTATGTGGGGGGGTAGGCAAAGGCCAGTAAACAACAAAAATTATAAATTAAATAGAAGGAAACTGAATTGAAAAAACAGGTGAAATATTTAAAACAACTATATTACAAATAAGGGGGTAAACAGATGTTTACCGAGATTAGAAGTTTTACATTTCACTAAAATTAGTAAAAATGACACCAATAAACTGATAGAATGTAGTGCAAGACCAAGAACAATACTAAAAAAAACCCAAAAAACAAAAAACTAAATACATGCACTTCAAAACATTAAAGACAAATCAAAATGAAAGCATAAAGATGTTAAAAGCAACTTGCAGGAAGGCAAACTAGTGAAAGCTAGTGAAACACAAGGGGGGGGGTAAAACAAAACATTAAAAACTCTACTTCTGCCCTAATTTATAGGTGACTTTAAATGGGTAGTATCCTATCTTAATTATGATGGTGACTGAAAATGTGAATAAAATAACAGAAGTATTCATGAACATTATGTTAAAGCCAAATTCTTGGTTTATGTATCACACTATATAGTTTTATAAAATGTAAACATGGAGAAACCAGTGTGAAGGGTAGACAGGACATCTCTGAACTATCTTATAACTTCTTTGGACTATACATTTTTAAAAATAAAAATCAATAGCAAATATGTAATCAGTCAATGGCAAATATACAATATCAAGGTACATAAAGGTCATGGTATGTTTTCAGATTTATGAATAGAAACTAACCTATGGTCTTGGGGGACCAACTAAGAAATCAAGTATCCAGCCTTCTTGGTAAGCAGTGTAAGCCATGAGCCCGCCAGAAAGAGAAAATCCAGCATCTCCCGAGAATTTGCCATGCTGGGATTTGGGGGACCAACCAAGAAATCAAGTATTGAGCCTTCCTGGTAAGCAGCGCAAGCTGCACGTGTGCCAGGGAGAGAAAAGTCAGTGTCTCCTATGAGCCTAACAGTAGGCGTGCTGAGAATCAAACATCACCCCCACCCCATCCCTGTTAGTGACCTGATGGTTCTGAGGTCAGCCTGAGTTGACAGCAACTAAGGTACATAAAGCAACTAAATGCTTGTATAGTTTGGTTGATTATGCAGGCCTCGGGCCAGCAGTCTGAGCATCTCTTAAAAGAGAATGACAGTGTGCAATACAGCAAATATGGGGGATTTCCTTCTATCTTGTCTCTGAAGTCCAATATTGTTTTCACTGTTTTGCTTTGTTCTGATTAATTGTTTTGCTTTATTCAATATTCTATTTTGATTGGTTTTATAGTCTTCTGTTATTGGTTTGATTTTGCTATACCTGATGGAATCAACAACTATTGTGACGGTAACAAGTTATACTATAGTAGCTATTATTGTTTTCCTGGTATCCTGCTCTGAAGTTTTGTACCAATTTTGCTGCATTGTCTTGATTGGCTTTGTTCTGTCTTGTTTTGTTGTATTTTACTATCTTTAAAGTAAAAAAAAAAAAAGAAACACATAATTAACATGCTGGAAAATTCAATTAATGTGGAAGATTTTCCAACTTCGAATCATAAAAGACCAAAATGATAAGTTTAAAAATTAATATCTGCTATAATTTTATTGGTCACATTTTAGTGTAAAGATGTCATTAGTTCAATTAATCTAAGTGTTATGTATCCAAGAATAAAATAATGCCCATAATGGGAATTCCTAAACAAACCTATGAATTACATAGTAAATATTCAAAAAGAATGCATTTATGCTCACCAAAACATGTAATCCTATTATCTCATATCTGTACAACATATATTTACTTATGTTTAACTAGAATACTTAATAAAAAGTCTGTTTCTCAGTTATCTGGGCTAAAGATTACCAGTATCTCGACTATAAATGTGCACATATATATGTATTTGTATATATATATGAAAATATACAAACACACAAAGACATACGTATGTGCATCTAAGAATAACATGAACACAGTAAAGTGCCACATATAAATACTAAGCCTTTTTTTTTCAGTCCCAGGAATTGAACCCAGGACCTCACACTTGGCAGGCAGGTGCTGTGCCACTTTGCTACATCCCAGGCCCAAATATTAAGCCTTTTGAAAGGCTATTCAAAGGGAAGAAATTATTTTTATATAAATTTACTAAATAACAAATGAGTAACAATTTCTTGAAGCTTTAACATAAAGTGATACAAAAATGATAGATGTTTTGTGTGTATATCTGCAGTATGCATATATTATGTTATGTTTTCAAAAAGTATAAGTTTTCTTTTCCTTTTATTTAAAAAAACTTAAAACCTATAAAGATAAAAGGAAGGAAGGGCTAAGTCTCAGGCTGATTTGTTATCTACAGAAAAATGGTAGCACTTTCTTGCCAATAAGTAGAAATGATCCTTGGATAAAACAATTCATTCTTTGTGAAGCAAATGGAAAGTGAAGACAGCAACTGAAAACTTAAGTTTACCCTCACATGAGTTTTCTTGCTTTTGTTAGCTGAATACCCACTTCCGATATGATTATAGGGTGACAAGGAGGGGTAGGAAGCAAACAATAGTGGTGTACTGAGAGCATTCCCCATGCCAAGAACAACAAATCTAATATCATGGTTTATGAAGGAGATCCTGTAAGAAAACAGCATTTAATTCAATTTCTTAAAATTAATTGGAAACTTGAACATAAAATAATACATTGACATAGAACCTGAGGCAAATTTATAATATATCATAATCACATTTTCATGAACAAGGATTTAAAAATTAGAAGGTGCTATGACCAGAAGAAAGATGGTTCATTTTGAATAAAGTGAGTCCAAAGCAATAGTCACACTTGTTCATTCTTCATCTAAGTGGGAAGGCTCCTAATACTACTGGCAAGTTGTTTTGGTAAGTATAAAATCTAATCATCTCAGTAAGAAAGCTTTTCCTCATGCAAAACCTAAGAAAGAAGGGACTTTGACTATTTTAAGCTCAGAAGAGTAATTCATTTCTGGGAATATTTTATTGTCATAAAAAAACAGATTAGTTTGAATCTTCACGGCACTTTTTCTTAGAAATATTTATAGAACTTTAATTCAAACTGTGGGTTTTAACATGTTTTGGAGAGAATATTAGAAATAACAGCTTCCTGTGATATCTCAGCTTTTATCAAGAAGCAGAGGGTTTGAGGAGATAATTTCCAAAAAATCAAGAAAACTAGTATTTTCAGTAACAAAATTATGATTTGAGAAGCAAATAATTTCAGGTTAAAGCACTCCCTTATACATTTATTAGAATAGTAACTAAATTAATGCTGAATTTTTAGACTAACTTATTCAAACACTGTTTGGTACATAGGAAATAGCCAATAAGGAATTATTAAGTTGAATAAATGAAAAACATTATATTCAGCATATACTGAAATCAGAGTCCTATAAATAATATCGTGTAGCAAAATTACAGCTTTTAATTCATGAGTCTAAACATTCAAGAGTTCATAAGGAAATTTTGAGGTTGTAAGATGTAAATGTTCTAATTATCTTAGAAAAGGTGAGTGGGACTATAAATAAAAACCTGATAAAAATTAAGAATAATATATAAATATTATAATATATTTATAATATATTATAATAATATATAATATAAAAATAAAATGTACTATAAAAAATAAATCTTATCTCCATGAATGCTGCCTTTCAGATTGTGCCACTGTGTTTTTTTTTTCTTTTGGTGCCATTGTATTTTGAACAGCCTGGTCATAAAGAAGAGACATCATGAGTAAGCCATATTTGGAGGAAGAATGACACTTCTGAGGGTTGTAAAAAATATGTGAACCGGGTTGCCAGAAAGCTACTGTAAAGAATCTTCTATAATTCCTAAAGGTATGTCTCATTTCTGGATACAAATTCTCTAAGTCTCTATGTAAGACTTTTAAAAATCATACAAACCATAGATTTCAAAGCAAACGCATAACATTAAGCTTATGGTTTTTTCCCTAGACATATAGGATGACTTCACCAGTGATTAAAATCCACTTTGTTATTATTCTTTCCTTGCTATTTCATTTCACATAAGTGGGTTTGGGGTGTTTTAAAAATTTAGTGCCCCTGGCTTATAACACTCTAAACTGTGAACAGGCAATGCTAGAAAAAGAAAACAAGTCATCCGGTATTTATAGACAGAAGAATCCTGTTGAAAGTCAATAGGACCAAATACCTTGTCTCCTCCATCCTCTTAGTAAAAAAGCAGTGATTCTAGAAAGTTTTTGAACAAACCTACATTACATCTTGTCATCACCAGGTGGAAGACAATTGTGAATGGTGAGATTCTTCTCTACATTAATTACTTCAACTTCCTTAATGAAACTCAGGTGTAATCCCTGAGGCTCTGCAGCCCAGCAGAGTTAACCAAATTGTAGAATATGGTATTTGCCACAGGGTAATTAATTATATTAAGAGAATTCTACTATGAATAGAATTCTACTATGAACAAATCTAAATCTACTATTTACTTAACAATGTAAAAGTTAAATGAAAAACTAGAATTTTAAATTATAAAATGTCAATATATTGTCAATCTCAAAAGCATGGGCTCTATCATTTGTTTCAACATTTTTTATGTTGTTCCTTTATTATTTCTGCCATTGTGATCCATGCTTGTACTAACTGCCACAAACCTGGACATCTGCATCAGAAAGGGACATTCTTCCTTTTTTCTTTTTTTGGTACTGGGGACTGAACTCATGACCTTGTGCTTGTCAACAGGCATTTATGCCGCTGAGCTAAATCCCTGGCCCCCACATGTATTATTCTTTCACAGTTCTTTCTAAATATGAAGTCCCATAACAACCCCTATCCTTTGAAAGTTCTTTTATTAATTTAAATTTTCTCTTTTTCCATTCAAAATTTGCCTCTTCAATTCTTCATCATTAGAGATGGGACCAAAGCTTTTCTTCTTTTTAGATTAAAAAAATTTTAAAATTAAATGCATCAAATTTTCTAAATTGCTAAAAAAATGTCAGCTCCCTTAGATTTTTTAAAAAAATCCATAAGATTCCTTAGATTTTGACCAACATGCTAGTCATGACTTTTAATATTCTGTACTACAAAACACTTAACTGGAATTCAACCCAATGTAGGAGAATAACAGGATTAGATAATTCTCTTTGGATCTGCTAAGTATGATCAATCAAAATTCCTATGAATTTAAGGGCACAGAATGTTTCAAATTGTTGTTTTAGACTGCAGCCTCTTGAATCAGACAACATGAGTTCAAATCTTAGCTCTGCTGCCTATTTGCTATACTATCATTGTCTTAGTTACTTTTTATTAGTTGCTGAGACAAAATACCTGATGCCCAAAGTTGGGAAAGGAAAGGTTTATTTCTTACAGTTTTTGGAGGTTTCAGTCCATACTCAGTTGGCTCCAAGGCAGGGTGGCATGGCGGGGCTGCAGTTCATGGTGGCTGCAAACAGCAAGGCAGACACCGGCAAGAGAGAGAGACACGCCTTCTTCCTCCCATTACATCACATCCTGGCTCCACCCCTAGGAGGGTGTAGCACTGACACCATCAATCCAAGCACTAGACAATGAACCAGTCACAAAAGTACAATGCAAATACATGAGGCCTGGGGGCCACCGACATAAACCATGACAACCATGAACAACTTACTTAATTTTCTCAGATTTAAAATAGTGATAATAATGATATGCAACTGTTTTATTGGGTTGTCAGGATTAAATGAGATGGTTTGTTAAGAATCTGGCATAATGCCTGGAAAATAATTAATTTATAAAAGGTTATAAACTTTACAATTACACCTAAAGAAAGTTCCATAAGAAAGTCTCAAAGAATTTACAATCTTAATTTGGAAGTTCTGAAAACTTCTACTTCCAGAAATATAACAAACATACTAAGCATATATTAATATGTGGTAAACACACACATAATATGCCTTCAGTGACATGATACAAGTAAGGGAGTACACATATTAAAAAGACTTCTGACAGTGAATTAGATAATAGGTGGAAAAGGATTCCTACGTAGCAAGAAAGGCCAAAGAAGAAGGAATGTATAGGGCTGAGGATTTAGCTCAGTGGTATAAGGGTCTGTCTGGCAAGTATAAGGTCATGAGTTTGATTCCTGGTATAAAACAAAAATTCAAAGAAGGTATGTATAAAGTACACAAGGACTTCAAGGGTTCTAATAAAGGGAATAATGTTTTAAAAAATAAATAAAAGGTTGTGATTGTGGATGGATTCAGAGATGTCACTACATATAATACCTATAATGTCTTCTTTTTCTTTTTCTTTTTCTTTTTCTTTTTTGAGACAGGGTCATGCTGTGTAGTTCAGGCTAATCTTAATTCACCATGTAGCCCAAGGCAGGGCTCAAACTCAAGGGGGATCTTCCTGCCTCAGCCTTTTGAGTGCTGCTGGGATTACATGCATGTGCCCTCATGTCTGGCTCAATAACCATCATTTCTTAAAAGAAGAGACATTTACAAAAACTTTGGAAAGACATAAAATCAGGGGGGAAAAAGTCTTTTCATTTGTATGTCTTTGACTTCTTACATTTTGAAAATGTCAAAATGGAGTGATAGGATAGGATGTGACTGAGGTTTATAACAAAGCTGGCTGAGTTGATAGCTGAAGCTAGGCATATAAAAGTCTAAATAAAGATATTCTAGCTTAGAGATCATGAGTGACAATGTGTTTTGTTTGTGCAAAGAACAGATAGTAAGGCAGCATGATGAGAGAGACAGTGATAGCAGACAAAAGGAGAAAGATTGTAAAAAATTTTAATTTGGATTTGACTCAAGAGATGACAAGATGTCTTGATATGATATGGTATCAACACAAGTATTAGAAGGAGGATACTCTTACCTGAGTAAACAATGAAGAACATTAAAATGGAAGTATAATCAATTCTAATATTTAAATCACATTAAGTGGTTGAAAATACCATTTGAGGTAATTGAAAAACTGATTAGTAATAATAAGTTTAAAAGATTAGGACAGGGGGCTGGGGATTTAACTCGGCAGCATAAGTGCCTGCCTTGCAAGTGTGCGGTTGTGAGTTCGATCCCTGGTACGACTATAACTAACAAGTAAAATTTAAGAAAAGTATATGACACAAAAGAAAAACTGCCTTGTAAATCACATTGCATACAACTGGTAGGTAAAGAGAGATAGCTTTAAGTCAGCTTTAAGACATGAAGCTGAAATATATAGATGTACATGTGTAGGTGATGTGACAAGATGAACTCTGAAACAAGGAGCAGAATGTCAGTACTGAGAGTTTAATATTGTAGCAAAAGGATATGAGTAATGCTAACTAAAGTTTTAAACTTTATTATAAGGCACTCATAATAAAAAAGTTTGTGCCAAATAATTTTTCAGTTTTAGTTACTTAGTAAAACGACATTTAAAACTATCTAGACAAAAATTAGTATCTTGAGCCACTCTCATGCACCACTGGGGAAAGATAACCTGATGCTCAAACCATTAGAGTAATGCCATCTAGTTCCTGGCACCACCAGCTCAAATATCATCAGTCAAAGTGGATGAATAGACGACATTCTATTTCATGATGAAATGATTTTGGAAGAGGTCTTAAAGAAAACACTCAGGTTTATCTTAGACAGGAACATGGTGGGTAGAGCACCCTGCCCTTGTAAGAAAAGAGGACTGTCAATCAGAGAAAACATTTACAAACCTCTAGAGGCTGTCCTCAGGGACATAACTTCTGACTTGTTGCTCTGGCAGTACTAGTCACTTAAGAAAAAATTTATTTTATGGATGGTTTATTCACAGACACATCACTTACAGTCCTATCTGAATTTGCTCCATTTTTCCATAAAATAAATTCCCAAATATACCACCCTACATGGAAACAGTAACTGACATGCTCTTGTTATTATCATCTTGTTATATATCATTATGCTCTTGTTATTATAACAGTCTTCCCCCCAGGCTTTGCAAATGGAAGAACGCATCTCCCCGCTTACACAGACACTGACATCCATCCTGCATCCAAAATATACACTACATGTGTGATACCGACAAAACTTTGCTTTGCTATTTATGTTGAAAGGGAAAAGATGTTAAGAAATTTTGTGAAACACTTAATTTCTATGAAAAATATATGTAAAATAATTGCTATCTTCTACTGTATATATTATACACAACATTATAGAGTTTGAGGGATACTTCTACTTGTTAACAGCAAAGACACTTTGCACATTATACTGACTACTACATGACTAGAGAGTCAAAGGAGTTCTCATTCTTTCCCCCCTGAAAAGAAGGCTTTACCCTAACATCAGAGAAAATTTAAAAGACAACTGTCTGGCACATGCATATTTCTTAGGTCTAAAATTTTTTTGCTTATTCATTACATCTGGTGCTTTCATCTGGAAGGCATACTAAGTACCAGACAATTTAAAAACAAAAACCAAAAAATAACTGATACAGAATAGAAAATGTTTTTCACAATGGCAATGACAATAGGATGAAAGAAAAAGAACTTCATGTGGGAATTATTAGTGTTTCCCACAAATAAAACTCAGGGGATAAGTTTAATATTATTTAATCATGCACAAAAAGCTACTAAAATTCTTGACAAAGTAAATTAGAATTGTTCCTGACATTTTTCTGGTGGTCAAAATTTTCAATATTTTAAAAACTCTCTATTTCTTATGTTGATTAACCAGATTAACTTAATTTTGGCCAATGTTTTACTTGATAGCCTTATTTGCATTCAGGTAAGTACATTTGTTTCTATGTACATGCACATATGTTTATGCATGTGGAAGCTACAGCTGTTATCAGGCAATTGATTGTGGCAAACTTTAGAAAGTATCTGTTTAAAAACAATCACATCAAAATCTCTTAACAGTCTTTGATTTACAATTTTGTGAAAATACTTGATTAGTTTTTAATGAAAATAACAGTTTATGACAGCATCTTAAAATGTTCAAGTTTCATTGCAAAAGCCCATGAAGTTTTAGGTTGATATTATACAATCAGAATATTTCAAAAAAGGTTAGAAAGTATAGTCAGTGCATCACTAATCTCAAAGATTTTCCAATTATTTTTACTAACATTACAGAATTAGTCCATTTCAGTGAGGCCTAATAGAATTCCCAAGCTAAGAGTGACAATCAAGCATACACAGAAACTGTCTGTGTAGGTCTTGCAAAAACAAATTAATGGTATGCAAAAATAAAACCCAAATTACAGATCTTGAGTTCTTAGTATTTAAAGCCTCTTGAATCATAAAACTAACACTAAACAAAAAGCATAAATATTAAACATTTACAGTTACTCCCATCTACAACCACGAATAAAATATATTCAAACCAAAGTTAATTTGTAGACTAAAATATGGTCAGCCTCCCATGTATAAGTATTTCTGGAACTATTTCTACATTGTATGTGGCATAATAAATTTTGGAAATAAAATAATTTTGTAGACCTGAAAAAGATAAACCTTACAAAAAATAACTTATAAAAAATATTTTGAATGATTTAATGTAATATGCTAGAATTCTAACAAGTCAAAATATGTAATTCTTAAAGAGAAAAACAAAACATTAGCTGACACAACACAGGCGAGACAAATATACCAAATGAAATGGTAAGTTTAATAACACGCCTGTGAGCTAATTTTAAAATATGTATTTAAAGTTCTGAGACATAACAGTGACTGTTACTTTGGTTCATGAACTTAATTTTTCCCCACAATTTTAGAATTGTGGCAACCAGAATAGAGGAACAAACCATGTGACCAGAATTATGATAAGAATTAAGATCATGGGGCCAGGGGTTTAGCTCAGCAGCACAAGCACCTGCCTGGCAAGTGTGAGGTCATGAGTTTGATCCCTGGTACCCCCCACCCAAAGAAGTAAGATCATGAACACAGGTCACTATACTGAATCACACATTTCTTACTTATGAACAAGTGCTTTAGATAGCTTTATCAAATCAGCTGAAAGTTTTTGTTTCATGATGATAAAACATTAAGGATTCATCCCTCCTGAGTAGTTATAATATCAAATAAAGAAACTGTCTGGAGAAAAAAAATGTACAGACATAATAATCAAATTCCCTTACGGTATTAATGGAAAACATGTAGCCAAAAGATGATTCATTTTAAAATTAACTACAAAAATCCTTGGTTATTTTAGAATAAAACACATATCGTCGTAGTAATTTTCCTTAGGCAATGGCAAAATTAATTAAATATACTTATGATTATGTGGTCATTAGAACTCTAACAGAAAGGGGAAAATATGGCTTTTCTGAAGAATATATCTCCAGGAACTAGCACATCATTATAAAACTTGTTGAGCTTAAAGCCTACTTTTAAATACTTACTAAATATTTTGTTTTTGCTTAAGCTACATTCATAATACTTTAACATTCAAAATAATTTATATTTAAGAAAGGAAACATAGGGCTATTAATGTTGACACAAGAAAAGCTACCTGAAAACCATTAACTCAGCTGTCCCCTACTTAAATATCAAGAGAATAGTAAAAATGGCACTGATCAGGTATTAGAAACATTCTGAGAACCAAGAAAAACATCAAATTTGTGGGGAGGTACTGGGAAGCGAACTCACGATCTCACACCCGCCATGCAGGCACTTTCACCACTGAACTAAATTCCCAGCCCCAAACATCAAATTATTAAAAATGAAAAATACCTCATGCAAATTACTTGTTTAAAAGTGACTCATGACATTTTCAAAATTTCAAATAAAATTCTGGTAACAAATTATGTTGTATTCTTCTTTCCAGCATTTGTGAGTATCAGAATTATTTTTAGCTTAAAAAATATATTCAGTCAGATTTCTACTGCTACATTTACAGTAGTCTAATATGATTTAAGACAAGCTGGGGCTTTAGCTCAGTGGCATAAATGCCTGCCTGACAACTGTGAGTTTGTGAGTTCAATCCCTGGTACAAAAAAAAAAAAAAAAGTTTTTTTTTTTTTTTTAAAAAGTATTTGGAAAAAAAAATGATTTAAGACACACACCTCACTTTTTTCAATGGTTACTAGTGCTGGTAGGACTTTGAGGATATACTTAAAAGTAGGATTCTTTTTCTCAAATCTGCACTTTATATAAGCTGAATGAAAAGTACTTGTTAGAACTGTCAGGTGATTTAAGTAGCAAATAGGTACAAAGACTTAGATGTGCAGTACTATTACCTTCCGACAAAAAAAATTCAGAATCAATTATAGTTTGAATTTTTTAAATAGTGAAAAAAATGCAATGGCATTTTGTCATTACAGAATTCAGTTCTAAAATTAAACTCACTGTAAATTTCATATACCAGATTATATACCAAGAATGATTTTCAATGGAGTTTTCAGATAAGTAATTTTAGCACATCTCAATAAATTCAAAGACTCAGACTTCAAGGGATAATTTTAAATGGTAATTTACATTAAGGATTCATTTTATATATAAAGACAAATATATTTTCTTGTTTTTCATTTTTTATAATTAAAACAGAAATAAAACTGGAGAATACCAATGTTTTATTTTATTTATTTATTTATTTATTTATTTATTTATTTATTTATTTATTTTTTGGTACCGGGGATTGAACTCACGACCTGACGCTTGCCAGGCAGGCGCTTAAGCCACTGAGCTAAATCCCCAGCCCCTTAGTGGTGGTTTTTTTTTTTTTTTTTTGGTACCAGGGATTGGACTCACGACCTCAGGCTTGGCAGACAGGCACTTATGCCACTGAGCTAAACTCTGGCTCCCAATGTTTTATAAAAACTTTATTTGGCACAAACTGGTCTACTTTTAGGTTGCTGAAATTCACATATATATTATATATCTATCAATATCTACTGATTAATCAATCAATAGATACATCCATCTCGTGTGGAACTAGTAATTGAACTCACGGTCTCAGGCCTGCTAGGCAAATGCTATATATCCAGTCCTTCTAATTTTTATTTTGAGGCGGGGTGTCCCTAAGCAGCCCAGCTGAGCTCACACTTGGGGTCTTCTTGCCTCAGCCTTCCGAGTAGGTGGGAGTATAGGAATGTGTCACCAAGCCTGGCGAAAATTCCAGTATCTTAAAAATTTTGAGGAGATGGGGGAAGAATGAGGACAAAGAGTAGGAGAGGGAGACTATCAAAAATTTTATCTTAATACATGCTACATTTTCAATGACAAAATTCTAAGCACTAAAGACATATTCCATAAACAGCACTATAAAAATGAATATATTCACTTGCAGGGAACCTCCTGGAGACCTGCCTGGGACAAAGCACGGTGGTCTGGCCTGCCTGAGATTCCACAGGCTCCGGGGTGGCCACACCCAGCATTCGCCTTACAACTTAGGGAGCCAGGAGCCCACAGAGGGGAGTTAGGACCCTGTGAGGAAGCCAGGAGCCTGTGGGGGAGCCACTGTCCCTCCAGGAACTGAGGGTGTAAGAGGTAATTCACCACACATGCAGAGAAAGCTTTGGAACACCACTCAAAGTAAGGAAATATAGAAAAATGACAAAAGGGAAGACCAAAAGGCAGGCTCAGAGCCCTAGCCCTCCCCAAGAAAGCTTAGAAGCTGTGTACATAGAAGAAAAAAGAAGCCATACACCTGAAATGTCTGAAATGATATCAAATGAAATAAATATGCAAATAGGGAAAGCTATGGAGAAATTCAAACCAGAAATACTTGCCCAGGTAAAAGAAGAATTGATAAAAACAGTGAAAGAAATAGTGAA